>PVIC010000606.1:0-114801 GCA_004025085.1 Thryonomys swinderianus | reverse complement strand
TTTTTTTTTTTTTTTGAGACAGGTTCTCGCTTTGTAGTTCAGGCTGGCCCTCAGCTCACTATGGAGCCCAGGCAAGCCTCGAACTCAGCAGTCCTCCTGCCTCTGCCTCCCGAGTGCTGGGATTACAGGTGTGAGCCACCATGCCCGGCACTGTGGTATGTGGTATTGATTGCTGGTGGGCGTGAGTCACCATGCCCAGCATTGTATGTGGTTACCAGGATGGAGCTCAGGACCTTGAGCTTGCGAGGCAGGCGCTGGAACCACTGAGCTAAATCTCTGGCCCCCAGGTTATGATTCTTAATGTGACAGTGGCTATAGTGGTTGTCCACAAAGCAGTAAAAGACAAAGAGGCGTGAGAAACAACTCTATATAGGTGAAGATTGCCAGTAAGACTTCTCTGAAGGAATCTATGCTCAGTTCCACAAACACTCCAAGCACCCTTCCTATGGGAGAGGCATGCCGTCTCCAGGAAGGCTGCCATGGTCTGCATGCCTAGTGGTATCACCAAATGGAAGGGAAGAACCAGTCCATAAGTAACTGAGCTCTGTGCCCCATAATGTAAAGCCAGGATGAAAGGAATTCACTGTAGCTATTTGTCAGAAATACAACTTGGGCTCTGTTAAACTTTCACCCTCATCGCCTATGCGTTTCGGGACCTTGTACAAATCTCTATCTCTTTCTTCCATTGCTTCACCTGTAAAATGTCCCTAAGACCTATCTACAGGTCAAAGGGAGATGATTTGAGGTAATACATACACAGCCCAGTCTCTGGTATGGGTTAGATATGTAACAGCAAAAAAAATCTGCTCCCTTGCAGTGCAGGGGGGCTGAAAAGCCTTTATAGAATGGGGCAGACATTTAAGCAGGTTCTGAAGGATGGATAAAACCTTGCCAGGTGCTGTGAGATGCGTTTCAAGGATAATATTTTGATTTCTTCCCAACTTCTCAGGAAACCATATGCCCACTGACTGACAGTAATTTTACAAAGGCAGAAGTGTCCGTATTATTTTCCTGGATCTCTTTTCATTTATCTATTTTATCGAATGGTTATTTCATAGGACTTATAAAACGTCCTGTAAGTGCCAGCCGTGAAACCGCCAAACATATCCTAGGGGTATTAAGTGTGCCAGAAAACCGAAAGGAGGGCGGGAGCCGGCTTCTTCCTGCTCAAACGGAGGAAAGTCTGCGAGCGGAATCTCCCGTGGAGCTTAGCGGGCGTGTAGCCCAGTTCAAGGCTGCACATGTTCTCGCTGTCCCTTAACTCCACCCCCATTCATGGCTCTGCATAAAGGCACCAATGCCATGCTGAAGTGCTTCAGCTGGCACCACTGGCCAGGCTACTAGGCACTTGAGCCTCCACAGTGTCTCGGGTGTGGCCACGCGCCGTGACCCTGGGCGCTGTCGCAAGGAGGCTGGAGGGAAAGCAAGGTGCCATGTGACAGGGAGCTGTTCGCAGCTGTGGGCACACACACATCCCTGTAGAGCCCCCCCCCCGCTGGACTGTCTTCTCCCGAGGGGAGCCCTGGGGAGATGAATGTCTGTCTGTCTGCTCAGCCAGACCACACTTACCTGTCAGAAGCTATTCTGTGTCTGGACTTCCCGCCGCATCTTCCTTCCCAACCTCAGGACTCAGTCCAAGTGCCACTGTGCCATCAGGAGGGTGGCAGGACCCCAGGGGTAAGGACTGCATGGTCTCACTCCACATTTGACCCCTGCTGCCTGCACAGTGCCTGGAAGGTAGCAAACACTCAGTACATATTTGTTGGCTAAATAACAAGTCAGATCTTCTTTACTACTAACTTCATTCCATCACTTCTGAAGACTGACTTTACCCCAGGATTTCACAGCTCTGTTTTTTTGTTGTTGTTTTTTGTTTGTTTGTTTGTTTTTTTGCTTTTTGAGACAGGGTCTCGCTTTGTAATTCAGGCTGGCCCTGAGCTCACTATGGAGCCCAGGCAAGCCGCCGTGAACTCAGCAATCCTCCTGTCTCTGCCTCCCGAGTGCTGGGATGACAGGCGTGAGCCACCACGTCCGGCATTACAGCTCTGTTATTTTTAATCACACCACCACTTATGTGCCTGTCTCCTCATCGAAAAGGAGGATTCAGTTTTTAATCTTAGCCTGGGGTCATGTTCATTTGGTGACTTAAATGACATACAAAATTTGTACATATAGCATGTACAATGTGTTGTTTTGAAATGTATTTATACTGGGAAATAACTAAATTGATATATGTATTACTTCCTGTGCCTAGGTTTTGTTTCTTTGTGTTTAGAACACTTAAAATATATTCTCAGCAGTTTTCCAGAATACAACACATTGTTATTCACTATGAGCTTGGGATGGATCCATGGATGCCCTTTAGGGAAAGCCAAGAACCCCCTGAGTTGTACACAGAATGTAACAGTGTGTGTGTGTGTGTGTGTGTGTGTGTGTGTGTGCACGCGCGCGCGCACGTGTGTGTGTGTGTGTGTGCCTGCGTGTACACGTGCATGCGCGCACACACACCAGGTACATTTTTTCTGGAGAATTTCCCTGGGTTGATGACCTCCAGAGGCCATGCCTGGAGTAAGGTTCAAAACTATTCCTCAGAGGGTCCGACTCACCCTTCTGAACCAAATCCATCACTGACATGTGCCTGGTATGCAGGAGACACTTGGACCTGTTTGCTGAGAGAGTAGGGGGGTGAGCTGCTGCCCAAGTTACAGCATCCCCTGGCCCTCAGGATGGGGGACTTGAGACACTTCAGAGGGGGACACGTGTATATATTTCATACCAGGATCTACCCCAAACCTGGGGATGTCAGCTCCAACTCAGCAAGCTGGAAACAGAATGCAGTCACATATCCTAACTTCCTCTTCCTGAGTGAAGCCAGGGCACCCACCTCCAGCTCACCCAGCCCCTCCTAGCTTGACCTGCTCAGCCTGATTTGCTGGGTTTGGTGCTCCTGGGACTAATGACAATCCCCCCCTTCCTGGGACCTCTCTTGCTACTTGCTTTGTCCATGGCCATGCTCCTTAGCATCACGGTTTTCTGTCCCGCTTTCTTTGCTCATGCAAACTGCTGTCACACCCAGTAACTGAGGAGGCCACTGTAACATGAGCCTTCAGGGTTTCTGAACATCCAAAGTGAAGTTTCCAATAAATTACATTCCTCAGGGAGATCAAAGGTCAGTGGCACAGGGTATTCCTTTGCAAGAAGGGAGGGCTTCCTATTCCCCTGGTTTCAACAGCCTTGGATAGTTTGCCCCACCCCCACGGCACACTGAGGGAATTTTGGAATAAACAGGGTGACTACTGCTAGCAGTCATGGTCTTCTCATGGATGTGAGCCTTCCCTGCCACTCATGTTTCTAGATATGGAACAAAACCATTCAGATATGCGATGACACATCGGATAGAGGCACGGGTCTTGCCAAAGTTCCACCATGTGTCACATCTTTTCTCTGTCCCTTTACCTTGAAAACATCCTGGTGCTCGCTTCAGCAGCACATATACCTTGAAAACATCCTGGCTGGGCTATGCACCCACCCTGCCATTGGCAGTCATTCCACAGTATTCTGGAAATGAGACATTCAGACAGCAGGCTTTAAGGGATGCGTGAGATCATGGAAAAGATTGTGATCGGGCTGTGTCTGTGGGCCTCAGGCTCCTCATCTGTGACCATGGAGATATTTCTTGGTCTGCCTACATCCTTGACTTGTCCTTGAGATCAAATGAGATTGTGGGTTCTGTTGTGCATATTGGGCAAGATTTATTGAGTACTACTATGGATCAGCCTCTAATATGTGAAGCAAATGAGATACACAGCTTACTCTCAGAGGACCCACAGTCTAGTTTAGTTTCAATGCAGTGTGAAAAGTGAGCCAGCTTGCCAGGCATGGTGGCTCACGCCTGTAGTCTCAGCACTCAGAAAACAGAGACAGGAGGGTTGCTGAGTTTGAGGCTTGCCTGGGCTACATAGTGAGATGAGGGCCAGCCTGAACTACAAAGCGAGACCCTGTCTCAAAAAAAAAAAAAAAAAGTGAGCCAGCTCTGTAGTGAAGGCCTCATGATATCATCTGTCCAGACTTAACAAGCTAAAATGCAGGGACTTCCTGAAGGATGTCTAAAGACTGACCATAGGTTAGCTAGAGAAAAGAAGATGAAAGAGATGCCAGGAAGGGGACCCAGTCCCTTGCACAAGGCCAGGGGATAGAGCTGTGCCTCTTTCTGGGGCTCAGTGCTTGCTCAGGGTTCAGTAGGAGAGGAAGAGAGGCAAATGGAGAAGGCGAGGACTGGGCCATAGACAGCTGCAGCACATTTGGATTTTCACAGAAAATGGTGGAGAGGGTATGAAGCAGAAGCTTGGCGTGGTCAGGTCTATGATTTAGAATGGTTGTTCTGGGCTGCAAAGCAGGGAAATCAAGACCAAGCGATCTAAGACAGAAGTTCAGGGCAGCAACAAGGAGGGAAAGCAACAAAGGAAGTCCTTGCACATCAAGGAGGTGGCAGCAGCCAGACCTGATGGAGGAACCGGAAGCTTTTCTAGACCAAAAAGGCTGTGAGGTTCATCAGTTTAAATGTAGGAATTGCATTCAGTTATTTCAGTCTGCCACAGTACTACACACTCTAATTTGGACAAGAAGCAGACTTTTATTTCTTAGCTGTAGGCTTTTTTTTTTTTTCTAGAGGCTTCCAAAGGCAAAATAATGAAGTAACAGTAAAATAGAGGGGAAACACTACTAAAAATAAAGGGCTGTGAGCTCAGGACTATCTTTGGAAGTTGGTGGGGGGACACACAGTACCCACAAGGTTTGCCTTGGGTGGTCAGCTATTTGGAGGAATGTTCCTTAAAGAGATAAGGAAAAGAAAAGCACTTCTGACTGGAGATTGAAAACTGTACAAAGAATCAGTGTCAGAGAGAGAGTTTTGCGAAAAAAATGCCTAATTGGTATCGATTTAATGGGCCACTTTACCAGTGGAAGAAGAAATGTTGATGTTCTACGTCGGCTATTTTATAATCACCAGAGTACTTAGCTTCATGTAAGCCATCTCATATTCATTAGAAGTAAGAGTAATTTTCTTCACTGGAAAGAACTCTTCAATTTATAGCATCTTAATTGCCCAAGGTTTTACATTTTTATGAAGGAAGCTCCATTTGGGGCAGCAGGGAGGGAACAGGCAGAAGGGAGGATTCAGGCAAAGACCCCAGAGTCAGTGTGGCATTTGGTACCATGTGAGTCAGGCCGGGCTGAGTCGTGTTGTGGTAAAAAGCTACTTGTCTTAGACTGATATAAAAGCACACCCCAAAGCAGGTCATTTGTTATGAAGCAAAGATTCATTTGGCTCATGGTTTGGAATCGAAGATCAAGGGATCTGCATCTGAATGGAGCTTTCCTACTGCTTCATATCATGGGGGAGGAAGGAGGATAAGAGCTAGAAGGAGGGTGAGGGCAGGAGAGTCAGAGAGGAAGATGGAGGACATGGCCTCGAGTCTGTCAGAAACAGGCTCTTCCTGGGAGGAGGCGGCTGGGTAGCAAGTCTTTTGGGGAACACAGTCGAACCAAAGTCCTCTCATGGTAAATAAATAACCAGTAGAATTTATGGCCCCACGATTCCGAGACATTTGAGTTACAGGTAGGAATTTGCTAGGCACCTGAAACCATGGGTTTCGGTGAGATTTCCTAGGTAAAGGAAAACATGCTTCCTGTTAGAGACAGTGCCAAAGTAAGGTTGAAAGCTTCAGTCTTGCCATTTTTGGTATCATCTTGCTACCCTACAATGCCCACCCCCAAAAGTGGTGTAGAAAATCACTACCCATCAGGAGTTGGACACCTTCCTGAACACGTAGACAATGGGCCTGAGACCCCATACCAGGCTTCGTGTCCATTCACCTTGGCTGAGGCCACAATGTCACACATGGAAAGTCCACAGGCGGAAGTAGACCTCAAGCAAGTGGATGGTGTGACTTATGTTGGACTTAATAAGAACAACTTCTAATTGATCAGGGATATGCAAAGTGGAACATGCTGCTTTAGGGGAGTCAAGTCCCCTGTCACCAGCAAAAGTAGAACAGACACTCCCAGTAAATGTTGGAGGGAGGTTCTGCTAAGAGGTTGAACAATCCGGTCTTTTGAGACCTGTGAGATCTCCAAGCCCTTAGTGAATTCTCATACTCTGTCCTGTAGGCTTCTAGTCCTTCTCTCCCTCCCTTATGTTTCAGAGTAGAGAAACTCAAGGTTGGGAAGGGCACAGACATTCGGACAGATGTCTTGGTGACACCCATGTGACAGGAAAGACAACGCTACAAAACAAGGCCTTGAAGACTGAGGGCTCTTCCCCTCCTGGCTGTATTTTGAGAGCTGAACTGAAGCATTTCAGTGGGTGGATTTTCCTACTTGTTCCTTCAACTTTGTCTGACCTCACGCTCCTCAGTCTCATACTCAAATAGTCAATGATCTGTTTTTAAAATGACAATGGGAAGCTATTTCCTACTCTAAGGGAATTTAGAGGTGAGTCTTTTGGTAACAAAACTCATTATCAATGGGTTTCTCATATCCAGACCTCCAAGTATCGAGTCTCTCTGAATCAGCCTCCTGCCATTCCCATGAAAAGTATTTTCAAGGGAATAAAACTGGTGGAGAAATGTACTCAAGGGATGATTTGGCTACCTTTGGTCCCCTTGGAAAGGTTCTCACCCTCCTATATACTAGCCATGCCCATTCCCAGGAAGACTGGCCATGGTCCTCACTTTAAGTTCTACTTTATTAGCTTCCAGAATGCTCTCTCTCCTCTCTTGCTTTCCTCACATGGGACAACACACATCCTACAAGGTTCTGGGTACTTTGTCATACAAAAAGACACTGAGAGACCATGACAGAGGGTCTGCAGTGGGGAGTGACCCAGGAAAGGTTCCAGCTATATTGGCTGGTTCACTAGGGGTAGGGGATGACAGCATTTGAAGGATGTAGGAAAGAATTTTGTATAGAGAAGATGGCATTTCAAGGAACCCAGAGGATAAAATGAACTCAAACACAAAGGGACTGAGGAGGATGCATCAGGCAGAAGTCTTATGATAGGTAAATGGACAAAAAAGACCATGTTTAGGAAATGGCAGAGCTGATCATAATTTCTAGGGTTTTGCTGAATATAACTTATAGGGTTAGTCTCGGGTACTGCTGGATAAGGGGTCGAATGGCACAGTGAGGGGTTTAGACTCAGTGCAGCAGGCAGTGGGGAGCCATTGCAGGTTTTGAACAAAAGGGTGAAAGCAGAACTGCTTTTGAAAATTTTGCATTTAGTATCATAGTAGAATTGTTTGGAGAAAAGACACAAAAAAACTGGAGGTGGGAACCAGGGAGTAAAGAGGTTGTAGCAATGGTCCAGGTGAGAGACTGTAAGACTCTGGACTATGTGCTGGTGGCATTGCTACGAAGCCAGAAGCAGAACTGGGAGGCACTGCATGGGCCGAGCACCAGTGACTTGGCAAGCAACCAAACAGAGGCCGGGAAAGGCCCCTGGGTGGCCCGAGGCTTCCACCTGGCTGGCTGTGCACTCACTACACACCAAGAGGTGCTTTGTGGTGAACTGGGAGGCTGAGGAAACACGGGTGGCAAACGTGATTTGGGACGTGCAGAGTGCCTCATGCAGCCTCTGTTCTTCACCTCTAAAACAAGGATTGGGTCACATGACCAGTCGACCCTTACTATGTACCGGGCCACGCAAGGGGCACTTATTACACCCTGACCCATGGACTCATCACAGCCTGCCTGGCCTGTGAGGCAGGAATCGCTGTCCCTTCCAGCCAGAATGTATCATAAGATCTATGATTCTGGGATTCCAGCCTGTTACCACAGGATGCTCTTTTCATTGGAAAAAGTCAGAGTCCTGCCTCTTCCTTGAGCTCTTCAGTGGAAACAAACAAATCACTGTCGTGTCCATGGCTTCAGCCGAAGCTGACATTCTCTGGTGCGCTGTCTAGATGCCAGTCTGATGCGGTGCCTTTTCCTTCCTCTGTGGAGTGAGAAGGGTCTGCTGCCAGGGTTTGGGGAGGCTCCAGGGCCACAAATGTCTGGCCCACAGAGAAGAGCAGCTCCAGGGAGGCCCGGCAGACAGCAGTTCTTCCAGGGTCCCAGAGAGACTCAGAGTAAGTCACCTAAATGTAGACACTGCCATCCTGCCTCGATTGGGGTGAGCTCTGTGTCAGCACTGACCCAGACAGAGCAGACAGGAGGAGAAGAGAGGGGACTCTGTGACCAGACACGTCTGTGGGCTTGGATAGGGCCTCCCAGGCCCCAGAACAGGAACAGGATAGGAGGCAGGAAGAGGTGGATTTAGGTAGGAACGCATGTGCCTCCACGTTCTCATGATGTGACCTGGACCAAGATGCCCAGTGCTTCCGAACCTGGTCCTTTCCACAGTGTGCTCAGCCGTAGCAGCTGCCTGCCATGAAGCGGCGAGGATCCACTCCCTCCCCTGGAGCTCGTCCCCAGGACACTGGATGGGTTGTTCTGTCCTCACCTTAGATGTTTCCCTGAGTGGCACCTTCTCGGTTAGTCCTTCCTCACCACCTCTTTAAACTGTAGCTTGCCAGGCACTGCAGACTGAAAGGCATGGGCCATGTCACCAGGCAGATGGAAGAGCAAGGACCAAAGCCTGAGGAGCCATCTGCCCAGAGAACAGAGCAGCGAGGGGCAGCAGAGACGCACCCAGATAGGGCCTGACTGCGCAAGCCCAACGAGCTCACGGGCCTGGACCAGCAGAGGTGGAAGCGGCAGGAGGCAAGGTCAGGGGTCAGGTGAGGGCCAACTTGATCGGTGGCTCTGGCTCAGGTAATGGCAGAGGCCAGGCCTGGCCCATGACCCAAGGGAGAGCAGCCGAGCCTCATGATGTAGCACAAACATGGGTCCAGTGGCACTTCCCAGGGACTTAGATATGGGGGACAAGGAGAAGACAGGAATCAAAGGAGATCCCAGAAGTGTGTAACCTACGAAGAGGCAAGGATGTCATTTCTTCCAGTAAAACACTTCCTGCTATAAGGAAGACTGCATGTAAAGGAATTAGAAATAGAATTAGAATTAGACGGGCCAGGACTGACTCACAGCTCTCCTACTGAAAAGTTACATGCCCAGTTACTTAACCTTGAAGAACCTCGGTTTATTTACCTGGAAAATGCACATCAGAGTACCTCTTTCAGAGAGTTGTGACGAGATCAAAGAATTAAGGAAGGTAAGGCTGTCCTGAAATAAAATCTGGTGTCTATTCAATGACCTCATGCTTGGTCCATTTTTTGTCCAAGGCTCTGATTGGCCAGACTTTTCTGGGGGTGCCTAGGGTTGGAAAAACCCTCTACTGGGTTATGGGCTGGAAAAGTTTTGTTTTTTCTTTGACCAAACTCCAACTTATGACTGCCTTGCAGTCCCTCCCCAGTCCACCTGGGGTAGGACCTCATCCTCGGTAACCTGCCTGAACTCCCAGGGCCCCCCAGACCCAGTGTGATCAGGATAAACCTCAGGGAAAGGAAAAGAAGGCTGGAAATAGCACTTACTGAACACCTCAAAGGGCTTGGGCAGCCATTTCCAGCCCTGGCTGCAAACAGACTCACCCAGGTGACTTTAAAAGCTGACACCCGGGCCACCCCTCCCTCACCACCAACCCCATTTAGTTTACTGAGCTCTAGATACAACCTCAGCCAAGCACGGGTCTGCTTCAAAAGCTTCCCAGGTGACTCCAGTATAGCTAAGATTGAGAAATGCCTAACCAAATTATACTGTTGTTCATGTGACAAAGTTAAAACATCTATGTGGCCTACGGGAGTTAAGTGACTTTTTTCCAGGGCCTTCCAGCTGCTCAGGAGTAGAGCTAGGACTCAAAGCCTGACAGACCTGATACCAAAGCCTGAAGTCTTTCCAGCCCTGAAAGCTGGAGCCTTAAGGGAACAGAGCTGACCATGCACTTAAGTCATGTTCTATGGTTCATTAACTTCTTTACAGAGAGACTTGTGGAGGCAGGATGGCCAAAGAAACTTAAATCCGTTTGAAGGCCCTGATAAGTAACAGCATGTCCTCAAGGTGATTCGCAGGAGGAAATGGATGTAATAGACAGATCCCAAGTTTACAGGTGATTTCTCAGGCCTACCTGTGAGTCAAATCCAAGTGCCCCTGCCTTGAGACCAGTGCCACCAGCCCTCACTGTGCCCAGCTGGTGCTTGGGTTAGATAGGCAAGGCAAGGGTTAGTTCTGGGCCACCTTGGTCAGACAACATGTATCGAGCACCCAGCAAATGCCAGGCATGTCGTTGGGCACCAGCTCTTTGCTGATTCACAGGCCGTTTGTGCAAACCCTTGAGGCCCCTGACTGGGGCTGTCCACGTGGATGGGAAGCGCTGGAACTCCAGCTGGAGCCACAGCCCTCACAGGTGGCACTTGGAGAAAAGAGGCTGCCAACAGCTCGGCACAGCAGCGGAGGTGAAAGACAGCCGGGAGGCTGGAAGCCTGGCCCTTGGTGTCCTCCGCAGCAATTAGAAATGCAAATAAGCAACACCATAATTACACACAAGTTTCTACTTCTCTTCCAGTCTCACAAACCACCTGTTATGAAATTAAAGGGGATTTATTTTTTAATTAATGTGACAGTAATTAGCAGAAAGTTCAGAAGCTTAGAGCTAGGCTTACACATAGGGAGGCGGACACTGAATAAAAAGTGCAATTTTATTTTTCAAGAAAGCCCCAAGAGCACTTGGGATTCTGTACATGTTTGCCGTCTACCTCCATGGTTACCTGCATCTGTGACTGCCACATGCAGCCAAGCTGGGTGTCTTAAAACCAAAGGGGGCTGCAGGGTAGAGTGCAGGTGTTGGGCTCAGCAGCCCTGGGTTTGAATCCCACATGCTGGCCAGTCTGTGTAGCCAGGGAAAGTTTCTCAACTTCTCTGAGCTTTAATTTCCCCAGAGAAATGATAATAGCACCCCCACCCCTCTAAGATTATTGTGAGATGGTTAGGGAAGATTTAAGGGGAATGTGGCACATGTATTTCACCAACTTTTTAAAGGATAAAAAATAACTCATCACTGTGAAAGAATTACCTTGAATATGGACATACAGAATTACATTCTCTGGGTTGAGTGTACCACAGTTCACTGTGAATCCTGGTTTACCCAGCACTGTCTTGATTCCATATCCCAGGCAACTTGGATGCCTGGTCATTCCAGGTCCTGGGAGACAGGCCAGGGGATGGAATTCAGAGTGCAAGGTGTTCATGAACAAGCACCTTGGGGATCAACACTTGTGTATCACAGGGGAAGGAAACTGGATAGGGCAGAGAAGAGAGAATTCAAACCATGTTCGAGAACCCAAAAGAGTCTTGGCCAAATCTCCGGGTAACTCAGAGCTACTGATCTTCCAGGGTATCCTACACTATGCTGAGGGGCCAGGCCTCTGTGAGCCCACATAGAGCAGCAGTGGACGTGAGCTTCCTTGGGTGGAGAGCCTCCTTCCAGCCAAGAAAAACCCTGTAAGAGCTGATGCCCTCCATGCTGAGCATACTAGCAATAGGCAATGGATTAGTCTTTCCTTGAAGGGGTGGAGCAGCATCAGTATCCACCATAGATATGAAATCAGCTACATGTCCTGGGAAACATACACCACCCTGATAGTGACAGTAGAGCCCTGCAACAATTGTCATCAAAATAGAAAGTTAAAAGTAGTCACTACCATATCCAAGGAGTCACCCAAAGACTGTAATGTGTTCGTGAGAGTAGTCATCAGAGCAAGGACTTAGAAAACAAGCAGACTTCCTAACTCTTGGGTTAGGCTGAGATCACGTTGCCCCCAAATCACTGGCACCTTCATGCCAGTCTCTTATGAAAAACTGTGACCCTCTAACATGGTAATACACCCTAAAACAGCCAGAGAAGAGGTGACGTGCAGGAAGTAGCATCTGATTCTTTCCTCTGAGGCTCTCCCGAGGGCCAGTGCTCTGCAGCTCACATTGGGAAGTTCAGGTCTCACGAATAAGTTCAGACTCATTAACCTGACATTGGACATCCTTGGGGACCCATGTGTCAATCTCTCCTCTGAATTCTATCCACCACCTGCCTGTGCAAACCTTGTGTCATTCAGTCTCCCTTGCCTGCTCTTCCTTCTATACCTTTATGCTTACCTCTTCCTCCCTCTTGCTTTATGCTTGGTTTGTTTGTTTGTTTGAATGACTTCACCTTTTGAGACCAAACTCCCATCAGCTGCCTCAGGCTGTAGGGATCTCAGCCAGCTGCAAAAGCCACAGCACCTGGCATTCCCGACCTTGCAGTGTTATGCAACTCCTTCTTCATTAGCAAGACCCTGCAATAAGAGATTATTGGTAGAAGTGAGATATTGGTTTCCAAATGTATCCCAAGAAGAGAATGAGCGATAGCATTCCAGTTGGAGGCTATTTGATCCACAGGATCAGATGACCACAGAATCCTGCCCCTTCCCATTCTGGAATGTTCCACGATTCTCCTTGTGATTCTTTGAACAACTCCTTGCTAAAGTGTAGACTCCTTATATCTCCTAGTGTCACCTCCCCAGAGCAACCCTATGTGCCTCGAATAGCAGTGCACCCCTGAGCAGAAAAAGTTCACCACCAAATATGTATGACCTTGGGCACTCTCAATGGCACCCCCCTCACTTATAAAAAAAAGTCATTTGATAGGATCTGCAATACAGGATTGCTGTAAGCGCCAAATAAGATGATACAGGGGAAGTAAGTCTATGAGACAGGTAAAGTCCACAGGTGTGATGACATTAAATAATAGATCCTTAGGCGGTATTGGTTTCTTCTACTCTTTGGGTTGAAACAAAAGGCATTGCAGAAAGGGAAAACAATATTCATTAAGTGGCTCTCATGTGTGAAGCATTTTACTTACACCTTGGACTTTAGAATTATGACTTGACACAGGATCGTTACTCCTGCACCATCATTACAGAAATGAGAAAACTTTAAGAGGACTCTCTAAGGTCACATTGGTGTGAGTAGCAGGCATTAAAGTACAGATGACTTCATCATTCTGATTAAAGAAAGAACTCCTTCTTCATTAGCAAGACCCTTCAATAAGAGATTATTGGTAGAAGTGAGATATTGGTTTCCAAATGTATCCCAAGAAGAGAATGAGCGATAGCATTCCAGTTGGAGGCTATTTGATCCACAGGATCAGATGACCACAGAATCCTGCCCCTTCCAATTCTGGAATGTTCCACGATTCTCCTTGTGATTCTCTGAACAGCAGGTTGGGCACTGTGCCAAAGAAACAAGCACCTGGACTGGGCAGGTGGTGGGAGGATTCTGTTGTCATGATAGGAAATAAAATCCATTTTTCTTCAGTTGCTATCACTTCTGAGTAATTACCTGGATGTTAATGACTTCTATGAAGGTTCCTCTAAGCCATAATTGAACTTTAATAAGGTATGCATAGAGTTATAGGAAAACAAAATGACAATCTGAGGCAGAAATGTCAGGAAAGCTGTGTGTCAGCTGTCAACGTCCTGATCTTAAGTGAGAAATTCATTATAGTTAGGAGCTGTCACAGCCTCCTCAGAATTAATGAGTATCTGAACTTATTAATGCAATTATCTTAAAATAATTAGCAAGCAGCCAATTCATTGTTGCAAACCTTGTGGATTATCTGGAAATGTGAAGGCATCCAAGGAAATGATATGGGGATTTCTGATGCTTCAAAAATTATGCCTTCCAAAGAAGGTGGGAAAGATGAAAAGAAGAAAGAACAGGAAAGGAAGGGAAAATACAGTGCCATTGTGGATGGCTAATTAAAATATGAATAAACTTTCAACCTCACTATGAGTCAGATAAGTAAATAATTAGAACAACAACGAGACCCCATATTTTATTTCACAAATTGGTAATGATTTTTTTAACCATTAAACATAATGCTTCCCAGATTGCAATAAGAAAAACTCTCATACAATTGAAGTGGAAATGTAAATAGCAAAACCTCTCTGAAAGCACCTACCAAAATATGAGGTTTCATTCATCTGAATATTTAGAGCATGTCCTATATATAACAAGGCACATTGCTAACCTCAGGGAGACAACATAGCAGATGAATGAACAGCCAATGGGAAGACAGTAATGCACTCCAGGTGAATGAATACCCAATGGAAGACAGTCATTCATTCCAGGATGAATGAATAGTCAATAGCACATGACCGAGATGTAACAGATATACACATATATTATGGTTCACCTATAGAACAATATAGTTCTATAATGGCTGAAAGTCACATTTTTTAAAACTATTTCACAGTATTAGGAAATGCCACTGTTTTCATGACAATTTTAAAAACAGGGGAAAACCTACCAAAGATACAGTTACTCTCAGTATCTATGGAAGTCTAGTTCTAGAACCCAGCAGACACCAAAATCTGCAGATGCTCATATCCCTCATACAGGATGGTGTGGTCTTTGCATACAGCATACACATACCCTTCTCTATATTTTAAGTCACCTCTAGATTACTTATAATACTGAATCAATATAAGTGCTATGTAAGTAGTTGTTATACTATATTGCTTAGGGATAATGACCAAAAAAATAGTCTGTGCATGTTCATACAGTACAAATGCAATTTTTTCTAATGTTTTTTTGACCCATGGTTGATTGAATCTACAGACACAGGACCCAGGGCTACCAAAGGCTGACTATGTATAGTTCTGTATGTGCCTAGAAAAAAGTCAGATAAATATCTAAACATTCTAATTCTCAGTATGTGTTGAGATGATAACGAATTTCTATTTATGCTCCTCCAGAACAACACAGCAATCCAAAAATGAAATATCAGGAAAGATGTTGTCAACTTTTATTTTCTTTTTTATTGTTATTTTTATAATGAAAAGTACTGTTGGCTAATACTGCTCAGGAATTGAACAAGGCATTCACCTGAATGCTTTCTGACCTGGCCATTTAATCCCCAGATTGCTATGATCTGTGTCGAGGGACCCAAACTTCCATCCTAGCTTTGGCACTTCTGTGTGACCTTCAGCAGTTGGTTGCCTCATTCTGGACCTCAGTTGGATTGTCTCTAGATGGGTTGAATAATGGCTCCCCTGACTCACATGGGGTGTATGCAATGCATCAGTTTCCACACAGTTCAAGTTCTCTGCAGACAAATTCTGATTATCTCCCCATCAACCCATGGGGCAGAGAAGGTGCCCCAGCAGGCGTGAAGCACCTTGTTAACACTGCACATACCACACACTGACTAGTCATGGCTGTGGTTACTTCACAGTTCATTTAAGCTTGGCCTTCTAGTTGTCCTACACGGGAGGTTTGTCCAGCCCCATCACTGCCTTTCTCCCAGCCTCAGCTCCTCCGCGTGCTCAGTAGAGTGGAACGGCCTCCTTGACAAAGTTCTCCTACCTTGGACATCGGAGGGTCCCAAGTGAACGAGAGAGCTGCACACCCAATTCTCCAATCTGTGATGCATAGCACTGCCTTAGGCAGATGGCTCCAGTTGGGAGAGAGAACCTCCCAAATTGTGGCTGGTTTGGGGTCCTTAGGCTCCTAGTGCTCATTTAAAAGTGATAATGGATCTACTGTGTTCTGTAATTACCAGTTCTGTTTCTTCCTCTGCCTGCCCGCAAAGTCGGCACTGGCCTGGGACTTCATTGTAGTATGAGGTCATTTTTTTGTTCATTAGAAAACTCATTTGCAGCTCCTCCCTCAATTAAAACCTATGGAAGAAACAACAGAAAGATTACTTGGTTTCATCTGTGCCCTACACCACAATTTCTTTAGGACAATCCTGCTGTGCCTCATTAAATGTGAACAAATGACAGTGAATTGAATCTTGTTAGAGAAAGCAGCACTTCCTGTGGCCCAAGCAGAGGTGTATATTAGTGTTACCAAAGTTGTGGTTGCTTCTATTCAGTAACACCACATTGGCCCACCTGTCTTTCTAGGTTTAAATATCAGCTGCATGCATATGATGTCTCTTATCAAACAATGAAAATTGTTTCCCTTTTCTGACACAGTTACCAGAAAATTGAAGTCTGAATTCATAGTTCATCACAAATACTAGCTCATCTCAGATGTTGGCTTCAGCTAGCTTCTCTCTTCTCTTATTTGCTTTTAAAATATATGCTGACTCTCTCCCTTTTTAGTAATTCTTATTGTTCACTTTATATGCCCTAAAATTCTTGTTGTTCACTTTATATGCCCTTGAGGTTTCCTCAAATTTGGTGCAACAACAAAAATGATACCCCTCCTCCCATTTACCCCCTGCCTGTGACGGAGTCAGCCAGACCTAACCTGCACTGAGATGTTATGTAGCACTACTTCAAACGTGAAACAAAGATAAGGAAGCATGTTTTTCCATGTGAGAGGTACAGTTTTTTGAGGGCCATTAAGAAGCAAGGCAAGAACAGTAGCAATGAAAAAATAGAATAACCCATTTGACCTCTCAGGGGACAGTAGCTGGGACTATGCCCCAGCTTGAGTTGTATATGGATTGGTTGTCACTTAGACTTCTAGGTCCTTCCAAATGTTCCTTCCCTTCCCTCCTTCGAGGGAAGACCTCGCCTGCTCTTTGGAAGCCAGCCAGCCAGATGTCAAGGTGCACATGTGAGGACACAGGTGTGATATGATCCTCCATTGGCATGGAAGTCTCCTTCTAACTTCAGAGCCAGGAGTCGGTGTAGCCAACTTGCCCAGAATGTTTCTATCTTAGCACCATTTCAGCTGTTGGGCTCTAAATCAGATGGGAGCTTGGTGTCTAAGAAGTATGAGTTGAATGTCACCTTCTCAGAATCCAAATCTCAGCTTTCACCTGGCAGCCCTGCCACCAACTAAGCGACTTCAAGCCCCAATTCTGCCATCTTGACTGTAGGATGTGGGCCACCTCATTAACTCCTCTGAGTGACAATCTGCCCATCTGTAATATGGTCAGATGAGTTGTTACAAGCACTAGGTGAGAGATGATGCTTTCAGAGTGACATACACACAGCCTGGGACCCAGAGATGTGCTTTCAGCTGTTCATTCAATTGTCATATGGATGTTAGCTTTGCCTCCTTCCTCACTCTGGTGACTTCCCAGGATTTGTCACTGACTCCAAAGAGACAAGACGGAAGCTGAACTCCCTGCACCCATCTCTGCCATGAATAACTCTTGCCTGGGGTCAAATGTTTCTGAGACTAAATTGGATTCTGTTCAAGTGACTAATACAGGAGTTGCGAAGAAGAATGGAGGCTTCAAGAGTAGGGTTCGTACTAAACACTTTCACCTGGGCCTAGCTGTAGGTCTCCAAGAGTTTTACATCTAAACTGGCTCTGACAGTCAGGCAAAGGGGTACTTTGAGCAAGGTTTCTATTCTCCCAGGGCCTAATTCCTGGAGACTGATTCCTTAAACAGATCATCAAGAGAAAAAAGCTCCCTCCATGAGTGTATAGACTCCAGGCTTGAATTACAATAGGATCACAGCTTTATAAACCCATAGTTAGGTTGAAAATATTTTAAGTCCAGAAAAGCATTTAATACACCTAACCTACCAAGCTTCAGAGCTTAGCTTACCCTACTTTAAATCAGTTCAGTTCACATTACCCTACATTAGCTGGGCAAAATCATCTCACACAAAACTGATTTTATAATAACGTATTGAATAGCTCATGTAATTTGTAGAATGTGTGCATTAAAATGAAAAGATCATACTGCTGTTGTTGACCTACCCATCCTGACTTTGTAGCTGACAGATTTCTGAGGCCACTGCCCAGCACCACAAGAGAGTATTTTCGAGCATATCACTAGCCTAGAAAGACCAAAATCCAAAAAGTATGTTTCTGACTGTCTAGCACTTTCATGCCATCTTAAAGTTGTAAGCTGAACCATTCAAAGCGAGGGTGTCACTGTGTTTTAGTACCGAGATGAAGGGAGCAGCCAGCCAGCATTTATTAGCACCTCCTCTGTGCCAGTCACTTGACTATCATGTCCCTAAATTCTTCCAACATCTCCTTGGGTAAGGATTATGACCCATCTTTATAGATGAAGAAATTGAGATTCAAAGAAATTAAATAAGTTACAGGAGTGCAGAAATAGGCAGGGTGATACAAACAGAGACTTGAATCTGGAAAATTTGTTACCCATATGTTAGAAGGCTCATGGAGCACAAAGGGGTGGTAATGAATTAGAGCAGGAATTAGTAGTTACAGGAAGTAGTCGCCACCCTCCAGATAGGGACGGACAGGAAGTAGTGTCAGCAGAGTCTTGTTAGAAGATTCAGCCTGGCAGGTACTAAAAGGTTGGCATACACAGAAAGGTGGGTGCCCAGGCCACCAGAGCATGCACAGCCCAGAAGATGAAGTGCAAGAAGTAGCTGGAGAGGAACCAAAAGAATCTGACAGTGAGGGCTTGATGTCTTCTCATGCTGAAGGACACAGACCCGAGCCAGAAGCTGTAAATGGCTCCCTCTCCAGTCTCCTATAAAGCCACCTAGACCTGACAGTCTTCCTCTACACATTGTGGTTTGTACAATCTCAGCCCCAGCATCAGAGGAGAAAACAGAAGGGTGAGTGTGAAGCCAGAGAGAATTTTAAAGCAGCAACCCTACATGTTGTATAAGAAAGGAACTCTGCTTACAATACCATTAATCCCTTCTTCTTTTGGACACCAGGCATTCTGTCAGATCATCACTAAGCTTTGTGGAATTTTTTGGCGTGTACTTGAGAGAGAATGAGGAAGCATCTCTGTTCTAGGGTTCAGAAAAGAAATCCTGTCCTTCAGGACCATGGACAGTAACACTTGTGCCTAGCGTGAAAGCTATGTGCTATAATATGGCCACACCAACAGGTCAAAGAGTTTAGAATCTACAAGGGTGACCCAGCACTCATATGGCATCTTCAATGTTTTGGGTCCTGTAGTGGCCCTAGGAAAATAGAACTGAACAGGAGATGACCTTGGTTATCAGCGAGCTTCTTGCCTCAGATCTAATTAATTCTGCACTCTTTGATTCTTCCATAGTATCCCCCAGGAGGGTGGATTTTTGTAAGAATATGTCCTAGAACTTCTATGCTCCCTGCACTGATCCCCATTATAGTGAGTGGTCAAGCTCCCCAGACTCCATGAACTCTGGGACCAGTAGCTCACTCTTCTTCACATGGCTTCTTTTTTGCTCATAGATTTGCCATCTAGGCACCTTGAAATTAAAAATCATTCACCTATGTAGCCCCATAGTTCCTTTCTAATAACAGATTATTAAACCCCTACTGTTTAAATTAGGACTCCCTTGCTTGCATGCAACAAACATAAAGCCAGTTCTAGCTCTCTTGGGCAAAGGGTGGAGTGTATTGGAAGAATGTTCTGGTATCCTTCAGAATTCCAAAGCACCTGAGCACTCAAAAAAGTTGGAGCCAGTGGAGTAACAGAAACAATGCAGGCAAGACTCTATCTTTACTTTTACTGCTCCTAAATTCCTATCTCTTCCTCTGTTATGATTGAGATCTAAAATCTCCCCTGGAATTTTCATGTGTGTGAAGCATGATTGGACCATAAGGGTGCTATATTCATCAGTGGATTCATCTACTGATTAATGTAGTAGCTGAATGTGCTGTTAGGAGTGGAGACTTTTTGGAGCTAGGTCACTGGAGGCATGACCTGGAAGAGTGTATTCTTGTCCCTGGTTCCTCCACTGTCAATGATTCCAGGCTGCCATGGATTGAGTACTTTTTTCTCCACTACTCCCCTCTGCCTTGAAGCCAACTGACCATGGACTGAAACTATGAGCCAAAGTAAATTTCTCTCTCTTTAAATTGTAAGTGTCAGAGATTTTGTTCCAGGAATGAAGAAACTGTCCTCAACCTTATCCTTATCCTTATCCTCCTTTTCCCTCTCCCCTCCTCCTCTTCCTTATTCTCTCTCTCCCTGTCTCTTTCTCTGCCTCTGTTCCTCTCTTTGTCTCTCTCTGTCTCTGTCTCTATATTTCTCTCTCCCTTTCTGACCTCACACTACATCAAAAAAAAAAAAGGAACAATAATAAACCCAATACTACATTACATTCTATACTCATGAAAAGAAAATTAGGTCTCTCCAAATCCATCCTTTAAAACTTCAGCAAAGAACTGGTTGTCCTAGGGGACCAGGTCCCCACCCTGGACCGGGATGTTTCAGTGCAGGCTGGTCAGATCCCAGAAATGGGCACAGCTCCTGGAAACAGAGGGTCTTGGTCTGTAGTGATGTCCTTTTGCAACAGGTCATTTGTGTTCCACTGAATGATGGCACTATCCACCGTCACCGTTTAATCATTCCCCTGATGTTGGACATTGCTTGCTTTTAAATATGATGTTTTGCCTATTATTTGAACATTGCATCCTGCAGAAATCTCCATAATAGAATCCAAGATGTGGAGTACTATCTTAGCATTTAAAGGACGTCCTTAAAGTCATTTTATCCAAATATTGATTTCACTGTTGTTGCTACAGAAATTATTTTCTGTGTTCCTAAGAAAATGGTAAGAGATTGGATAGTGTATACTAATAAAAGACTACAGAGCCCAGTGGTCTAGAGATAATTTAGCTGGTTCTGTGATCTTAGACAAGTTTTCTAGCCATTCTGACTATTCTCTTTTCTCTCCCAAACAAGAATAATCATAATTTTCCTAACTGGGTTATTTGGAGGATTAAGAATAATACATAAGGGGGGCTGGAGATTTAGTTCAGTGGTTCTAGCGCCTGCCTCACAAGCACAAGGTCCTGAGTTCGATCCCGGTAACCACATACAATGCTGGGCGTGGTGACTCACGCCCATCAGCAAACAATACCACATACCACAGTGCCGGGCATGGTGGCTCACACCTGTAATCCCAGCACTCGGGAGGCAGAGACAGGAGGATGCTGAGTTGGAGGCTTGCCTGGGCTCCATAGTGAGCTGAGGGCCAGCCTGAACTACAAAGTGAGACCCTATCTCAAAAAAAAAAAAAGAATAATATATAAGGGCCGAAGATTTAGCTCAGTGGTTCTGGCACCTGCCTCGCAAGCACAAGGTCCTGAGTTCAATCCCGGTAACCACATACAACAATGCTGGGTGTGATGACTCACACCCACCAGCAATCAGTACCACATACCACAGTGCCAGACGTGGTGGCTCACGCCTGTAATCCCAGCACACAGGAGAAGTTACATATTGAGCTCAGGGCCAGCCTGCATTACAAAGCAAGACCCTGTCTCAAAAAAAAAAAAAGAATAATATATAAAAAGTGGAAGCAATTCTCATAACTCCTGGTACATAATAGGTATTCAGTAAATTGCACATTTAAAATTACATTCTAAATATAGTAGAAGGATGAAGCAATTGGCATAATACTATTCCAATTGGACAATTGCTAACCTATAGAAGTGTGGCACACCCAAATCCAGCTGATAGCTTTTACTAACTGTGCTCCATGTGAGCTATCTAAATTTCAAGGTTACTGCATTTCACCTGTTTAGCCCCCACACAGGAACTACAAAATGCTCAGAAGTTTAAGCAACCTCCCTACACTGCTGTTTTAATTACAGATTACCACCAGGTAGCAAGTTGGCAGGCTTTGGTGACACATGGAACAAGTGGAACTAATTCCTTCCTCCACTGGGTCTCCCTGGACTGAAGCCACTGTTCTCACAGTGTATAACCAGGCTGTTGTTAAGCTTTTTGTTTTGTACTTGGGAGAGGGTCTGAGGGTTGAGAAAGACGTGAGCCCTAGCTTTCAGAACCATGGACAGTAACATATACGCCCAACATCAGGAGGGCCAGTTTGATTAGGCTCCCCCAACAACTCAGAGTGTACTATCAACAGGATTCACATACAGAGTGATCACCAAATTCAGAAGCACTGAGAAACACATAATAAATGGTAATTACTAATATATTAATATATGTATGGGTTAGAGTACATTAATGTTAATATATTAAGACTACTGATAGATTAAAATACCTATTTTTCCAGTGAGAGTCTAGGAAGGACAAGAGGGTCATGGAAGGACAAAGGGTCAGTAGAAGATGCAGCCATTAAACTGAGTCTTGCAAGATGGAGCCATGTGGACTTAAGAGGGGATGGATATCCCAGGCAGGCAAAGCATGAAGGTCCAGTCCTAGCCTCTCTTACACTCTGTTCTCTCTCCTCTCTGGAGAGAGAGTTTGCTCTATAGCTCTGCATACTTCTGGCTCACATGCACTGGCCGGCCATGAACCCACATTCTCAGGGCAGGAGTCTAATCTTCTATGAAAGATTAGAACTAGTCTTTGAAGAACAGACTCTGGATCTATAAATGTTCAGAAAAAACTGAGTGGTAACATGGATTCATCTCAGCGTGCTGGTTCTTAACTCTCTAGCTGTGTCTGTTTATGGCAATGGAATCTTGTGGGTGAAATTTTTATCTCTATGTACTGTGAAAATCTCAGCTAATGAGCTGGTGTCCCAGACATCAGAGCATGTTCTCCCAAAATCCACTTTTGGAGTCCTCCCTCTATTTCATTGCCCTTCCTGAAGATAAGCTTCACCTTTCACTTAATTATTAATTTACTTGATCAAAATGTATTGAGATCCTAGAATGTGCCAAGCTCTGTGCAGAGTGTTAAAGAGGCCACAGAGAGCAAACTTCTGGCCTTTGCCCTTGTGGATTTTACAGTCCAAAAGTAGGGACAGATACTTGTTAAATAGTCTCTCACACAGAGATATGTGCTATGAAATCTACAAAGATAGACACTTTTATTTTGTATGAAATCAAAGGTGTCACCACTATATATATATATATATATATATATATATATATATATATATATATATATATGCTTCCAGATCTCGTGCTTCATGGGAATCCTGCATGATTACAGACAGTGTTAAGAAAATGCAAACGTCATGAAAGATGGAGATCTAGTGAGGGCGAGGAATTTATCCACAGAAATATGGTCAGTTAGTAGCAGAGCTGCAACAAATCCAAGTCCTTGCCTCCTACTCCAGCTCTTGCCTTCAAGCTTGGAATGTAAATAAATGAACAAGATTTGAAACCAGTAAGAATTTTATCCACTGGGAGTGACCCCATCTCTCTAAAATCCATTCTCCTGGCCCGGGCCCCAGATTCCTCTTTGTCCTTTGTCATCTGGAGGCCCCGACTCCAACCCCACAGTGTCTGGGTCAAATCTGCAGTCACAGCTCAGCACTAACCCTCTCCTGGAGCGTAGTTTAAATCATGGGTGTTTGCTCTGTGCTTCAAGGAATGGAGGCCGCTGAGTGAGCATTTAACAGGACGTTTTATGCTGCTTTTCCTTGCCAGGAAAACCTACCCTCTTTCCTCTCTCCAGTTTTCCCCATGAGTAGGATATAAATTATTTTAACTATCTTTACTTAAAAGCCAACAGCCTGTGAAAGAAAGCTGGTTGCCTTCTGTTTTTCTTACTGCTTACAAAGCAAGGGCAGAGCCCCCAGGACAATAGGAGCCTCATGCATGGGAGAAAGGGGCTTTCTAGACAGACTGTGGGACAAAGATCATCATGGTCTTCACCTTCAAGTAGAGGCTCCTAGGCCTGATGTCAGAGACCTAGTCTTCCTCAGGAAACCTAATCTGATGGAGAAACCACAGTCCTGCCCTAATGGGAGGCCCACTCTGATGAGAGAGACACCATCGCTCTGCCCCCAGAGAGCCCCCGTCTGAGGGGAGAGGGGGAGCCTTGCCAAAGGGAAATCCTCATCTGGGGAGAGACAGCTTTCAGTGAGGGAGACACATAGCTCTCTTTCTTTTCAGATGAAAAGCTGAACTCACCTGTCACCAAGCACACCACAAAGATCTAGCGCTGTGGAATTGTGCAGAAGACCATAGGTCTCCACAGCCCCCATTCCGAAGGCTGTTGCCACCTGCTGTGGTGTCTCTTGACCCTGACCTATAGCCTATCAGATGCCCCAGAGGAATCCCATTTGCTGGGAGCAGCCCTGACTGAACAGCCAGCCCAGCATGGATTTAATAATGCACGTCTCACGGGGGAGATAATTAAACTTTACCAGCCCAGAACAGGGAGCAATTTATTTCACTCAGGACAGGTCTTCAGCTCTGGGCAATTCAGCAGAAGTCTTACATCGATGGCCAGGCTTCGAAATCAAGTCCCCAGTGGGTTTCAATTCAGACATTCCAGGTGGAGTGACACCTACTTTAAGCAAACCATCATGGCTGTAGGAGAGGAGAAAGCTTTAGGGTATGGCAGCCACTTTACATATCATATCTTATTTCCTATATAACCCTAAGCACTGCCCTCAGATAATGGCTGTAATGCTCATTTCAGAGAGAACAGTGAAGATTCAGGAAGCTGTGCGGTTTGTCCCAAGTCTCATGGGAGATCATCAGTAGCAGAGTAGGGATTCAAATACAGGTACAGTTCCAAAGTTATTGCCTTCTCCATAGTACTACAGTGCCTCCCTGGTGTACTCAAAAAAAATTGCTAGAGTTGGTGAGAAAGAGAGAGATGGCACGACAGGAATCTCAGGCTAATGAGAGAGAGAGGCACCACCGGTCTGGATGAGCAAAAGAGGATCCTGCTTAGCTACTTGCTGGCCAAAGCCAAGGGCAGAAAAAACTCAAGAGTTTTCCCCAGAAGGTATCATTCAGGCACTGGGAAAAGAGTAGGACTTGGGGCAGCAGCTTCACCCTTACTCAAGTGGGGAGAGGGGCTGGACTCAGTACAGGGGTCTGAAAGGCCAACTCAAAGAAAAGAACAGGTGAGCAAGGAAAAGTGTGTCACTAGTACCCGACTTTGGGGCAGGTGACGTTCCTGGCGGTCCCAGAATCCCAGGCAAGAAGATAGGAAGGAGGCAAGAGCCTGGAGGCACCCTTATATTCAGAATTCAGACATCCTGAGAGCCAGAAGGAAGCTTAGGACCTGTCAAGTTCCTTACCCCTCACTCTATAGACGAGGAAACAGAGGCCCAGACAGAAGCAGCAACCTGCACCGAGGCTGCACACCCACCTGAGGACTGAATGCCAAGACTTCTGATTTCACCCCAGCTCTCTTTCCAACCCTGCCACCCTCCAACAACACTCTCCCACCCTCTGCCCTAGCTCAAGACTCTCTGATCTTGGACTTGGAGGCAGAAGAGGCAGCCAATTAAAATATGCAACCCTTAAAATGTCAATTCAGGATAGTGTATTAGCATAATTCCCAGATGGAAGCATTAGTATTCGTGCCCCCGCACATCGCCTGGCAAAACTTGCTGACATGTCTAAAAATCGCAAATGTTATTACTACCTGACGTGTCAGGGAGACATCCCAGGAATACAGGGAGGTGAGCAGAAAGGTGAGGGGAGAGAGCGTCAGTGCCACGGGCAAAGTGCTGAGAGCAAAGGGAGATGGCACAGACCTCTGCCCATCACACCGATGGACAGTCTTCAGAGAAGGGAAATGTCCTGCAGAAATCCAGAGCAAAGTTCTCCCCAGGCCACAGGGACATACCTTCTCATTTAGGTTCTGCTGAGTGAGAGTGGGAAACCCCTTCAGTTTTTTAGTCCCTGGTTTTCCTTATATTGAAAATAAATGCTGGGCCAGAGATTTAGCTCACTTGTTCCGGCACCTGCCTCGCAAGCACAAGGTCCTGAGTTCGATCCCGGTAACCACATAGAATGCTGGGCGTGGTGACTCATGCCCACCAGCAATCAATACCACATACCACAGTGCCGGGCGTGGTGGCTCACGCCTGTAATCTCAACTCGGGAGGCAGATACAGGAGGATTGCTGAGTTCGCAGAGGCTTGCCTGGACTACATAGTGAGCTCAGAGCCAGGCTGAACTACAAAGCGAGACCCTGTCTAAAAAAAGAAAGAAAAGTAAAGAAATGCTTGGGGTTAGATGATACCCGGGAATCCTGACCTCTCGATCTGATGTTGTCACTGGGTGACCCAGCAAGGCTCTCCTGAAACACCAGGGCACCTGACAGGCAACAGCCCCTAACAGTGAAAGGACCACATAGGACACTGTAGGTGGCGGAAAGGCCAGGGCTGGCTCTCTAGTCTTCCTGCCTCCAAGTTCTGCACGTACTCAAGCATGCAATCTGCTCGTCACTATGGTGACGGACACCATGAGTCTCCAAGACATCGGCAGGATATGCACCACTTCCGTCTCAGATTTGCCCCGCTTAACCCAACCCTTGTTCCTCACTGGCACTCTGTTCCTGAAGTTATCTCAAACCTATCACTCCCACCTACTCTATCACCAGCCGCTTTGCTGGTGCCAGACACTTGGGAAGACGCCTTCTAGGACACTCGGCCCCCGCCTTGCTCAAGTCCGCTGCACACTACAAGTCTGAGGCCCTATTTTGTAAGGAACATCACGCGTGTATTTGTGTCCCAGGAAAACTCCGGTTAGAAGAGATGTTTTGTGTTGACCCGGCCCTGCTCCCTCCCCCAGTGTAGTGATGCAGACAGCCCGTCATTCGGGCCAAAATGGGTCGGAAAGGGACAAAACTGAACAAACAGATTGGGGCCGCTCCCTGCAAGGATTTTATCCTCCACCATCGCAGCCACAGGTACCCAAAGGGAGGCGTGTGACACTCGGTAGCGTGGCCCCTGAGACGTGGACTGGGTGGCCACGGCGGCGGCAGACGCTGCCAATGCTCTGTGTCACCTCCACGTGCCCCTTTTCCGTAGCCAGGCGCTTCCTGAAGACTCCTGGGACCTCCTGCCTATGACATCCGCCGGCCGCACAGACATCCAGGACACCCATGCTGAGCAGGCTGGAAGTGCTGGGCATCGACCCTCAAAGGGCAGCCCTGCACCGGCAATCAGAAGGGGCAGGCAGAGGTGTTCACTGCCTCTCGAGTTCCTCTTAGGACCCGGTCCCGGTCTGCATCTTGGGAGCTGACTCACAAGGTCCCCTCCATTTTTGGTCACCTTCCCTCCCCTGCCCATTCAGCTCTCCTTTCTAGGGTCCACATGTGCCGCTCCCCTTAACCCACAGCACGGGGGAAGATCCAGCCTGAGGCAGGCATAGCGCTTCCGCTGCCCCCTTCTTGGGGCTTCACAATGTACATTGATACAGTAAAGGTTCTGGGAAGTCCTGTAAGAAATACATTTTTTAAAAATCTACTTAGCTCAGCATCTCCTGATTTGAACATTAATCATTTTACCCCTAAGCATCTCCTGTTTCCTTATGTTTCATTCCAATCTTTCCAGTGTTTCCCGGAAAATACTTGGAAAAAAGCTGTGCAAGAAATAAGATACAAGTGTGGTCGTAGTCCGCTGTATACAGACCCAATGAGAAGCAGCTTGTCCATGTTAGGAATAATAGCTTATCAATATCAGCCACATTTCACTTTTCCTAGATGCTTTAGGATTCTTACATTGTCATGGCAATCCTGTGCTAGCATTTAGAAACAGTATTATTACTGTGGCTTTCCAAAGAAGGAAATGAACTTGCTGGGAGACAGCACCAGGCCCAAGGCTGGAGAACTAGTGACCACTCAAAACCGTTCACCTCGCATGCACAGGGTGGGGAATAGTTTTTGTCTCCATCACCTGCTTGCGGGGTTTCTCCACCCAGCCACCAAGGCGGGCTGGATGCAGCTTCCTAAGGGCGAGAATGGTCACCAGCGCTCGAGGGAAGGGAGAGGGAAGCAGAGAGGCCAGTGGTTAACACACTGCCCTTTGTTCTGACTCTAGTGCCCTGCCACACACAATCCTTCCGCCACTCACACACACAAAGCAAACCACATTAGCCACTGGTCTACCTTTGATTTCAGAGGATGGTTCTAGGACCTGGGTCAGCTAGAGACTTATACCCAACAACAGTGTGCGCGCACATGCACACACAGACACACACACACACACACACGCACCCTCACCTTTGATTCACGTGTATACATAGACATTCAAGTATGGGTGCGTTCCAGTATTCAAACATTCACGTGCATCGCTGCCTTTGTATAACATTTAATTTTCTTTTGCTTCTTTTTACTTGTTTTCTTGTCTATCTCTTCTAGACTGTAAAGCACACAAGGTTGGGGATGGAAGTACCTCTTAACCCACACACCCCAGAGACAAATGAATGCCTAGTACACAGTAGCTGCTCAAGAAATATGTCTGGAATAAATGGATATGAGCAAGAGAGAGAGAGAGAGAGAGAGAGAGAGAGAGCAATTGTATACCTACATATGTGTACACACGCAGCACATGTATGGCAACACACACTGATCCTCATGGCCACCTCAGAACCCAAGGTCAGGGTGTGAAATCATACCCGCTGACGTGAGTCTCTTAGATGGGATCCAGAGCACCCCCAGCAACCATTACTTTGCTATCAGCCCCATTTATAGTTGAAATAAAATGTGTCACGCCTGCTTCACTGGAGACCAATGTAGACGTGGAAGGAAATGGAGAAATATCGGCCCAGCTTGCATTCTGCCTCACTAGCTTGGGGAAGCTTAAGGCATAAACGAGTTTGGACTTAATTGACTTTTTTATTGGGCTTTAATTCACTGGTACTTTTCCAGAGACTGACTCCAACAGGCAGATGCAGGGTTGAGCAGTCTCCAGGGCCACCCACCCTCCTGGCCTCTCTCCCTGTGCCCCCAGCCTGCTCTGCACCTCTGCCCTCAGGACCACCCTCAGCCACGAAGGATGTGAGCGAGTCCTCCCTACCCAGCTCTGCCCGGCCTCTGTCTTTGGCTCTTCCCAGTCAGCCTCTCTCGTCATAACTCCCCTCCCCCTCCCCAGCAAGGACCTTTCAGTCCATCGCATTAACACTGACTGAAAGCTCACTGTGTGCCGGTGCAGGGTGCTGGGCTACAAAGATGAGTAAGAACAAAACTTTGCCCTCTGGGAGCCTGGAATCAAATGGAGGGACAGGCACATAAATTCCACAGTCTAGTAGATGCCTTCAAAAATTAACCCGGGGGGCTGGAGATTTAGCTCAGTGGTTCTGGTGCCTGCCTCACAAGCGCAAGGTCCTGAGTTCGATCCCCGGTAACCACATACAATGCTGGGTTTGGTGACTCACGCCCACCAGCAATCAGTACTACATACCACAGAGCCGGGCGTGGTGGCTCACGCCTGCCTCACAAGCGCAAGGTCCTGAGTTTGATCCCCAGTAACCACATACAGTGCTGGGCATGGTGACTCACGCCCACCAGCAATCAATACCACATACCACAGTGCCGGGTGTGGTGCCTCATGCTTGTAATCCCAGCACGTGGGAGGCAGAGACAGGAGGATTGCTGAGTTCGCGGCTTGCCTGGGCTAGATAGTGAGCTCAGGGCCAGCCTGAACTACAAAGCGAGACCCTGTTTCCAAAAAAAAAAAATTAACCCGGGTACAAGGCTCAGAGACACACAGCAAGGCACACTCATCCAGGCTAGGCTGCTCAGATGGGAACCCTCCACTGCCTCTTGAAGGAGAAAGAAGCTTCCAGGCCAGATATTCCTGGAATGGGCATTCCAGCAGGGGGGGATGGCATGAACAAAGGCACAGCTGGGTAAGACTGGGAATGCTCTGGACATTGTCAATGGTCCGCGGCTGGAGTGGAGGAAGGAAGAAGAGGACGTTCATAAAGGCAGAAGGTAGAAGCACCATGAGCTTGAGCCTGAAAATCAGAAGCCTTGCTTCCCTGTCCCATCAGGTCCGCTAATGAGCATGTCACTCTGGGCAAGTCGTTTTTCTTCTCTGACTCACAGTGTCTTCAATTGTAACTGAAGAAATGGAGAGAATCCTTGTGTCCATGGTTCCCCCTCGCACCCATCCTCAGGACCTCCTTGTCTTTCTGGCATTATTTCTTTGCTACCTGAAGTGTCTTCCTTAGTCAATGCTGTTTGAGTTTCTTGGAAAGAAGCCAGCTGCAGAGAAAGCCCCATTCAGAATCTCTCTCAGTCTAGGAACCCAAGCATTGCAGAAAGACTCTTGGCTTCTAGGGAGCTGCACAGGGGGGACTGTTCCCAGAGCTCCACCCTGAGATCTTCAGGCCATTGGACTCCCCCCTCCTCAAGCCCAGTGAGGAGAAAGGCAAGCTCAGGATGGCTCAGGCTGAGTGTGTCTTACTCAGGCAAGAAAGGTCTGCTTCCTTTCAAAGTGTAGGGACCTCCAGATTCTGAAAGCTAGCATTAGAAAGGATGGGCTTCAGTGATCTGGGAAACTTTCTCATTTTTCCATATCAATGAGGCAGAACTGAAAGTAATATTATGCTTTGAGGAACTTTAAAGCTCCATGAAATATAAATAGTTTGACCCTAGGATGGGGGGACCGTCCATCTCAGTGTGCCCAGAGGAGGCTAAGTTGTACCTGCTGCCTGGGGCAATCACCAAGCAGAGCCCTGCTTTCCATGTGCTCCTCGGAGTGACAAATGCTGTCACCGCCCTGCTTGTGAAGGTTCTAGAGGGCAGGTGTTAGAGTAGGGGGTGCTGGGCTGAGTGCCAACATGGCTTGACCTTGAAAACCATCTTAAGCTTTCTAGGCACAGCTTCCTTGGAAAACAGGGACTGAAACAGCTTCCACCCTGACTCAGTTGGAGAAATGAAGAAAATAGTGCATGCCAATGGCAGGCACATGACGTGCTCCACACGTGGTCCCTCACCTTCTACTATGTCTTTGGCAACCCCATGGCACTCAGGGCTGGGCTTGGAGAAGGGGAGGGGGGTGTTGAATGTATGAATAAGTTGATCCATCGATGAGTCAGATATATGAGCAGAAGCCAGGACTCCTGTTTGGACCCTAGTTCTCTGTTGGTGCTGAATGACCTCAGGCAGTTCTGATCCTGCTGAGTCTATTGTGAATGAAGGATTTGTCCCTTTTCTTACGCACACCTAACCTTAGCCAAGCCTTTTCACAGTCCTTGTCCTATATTTCCCTGCCCTTTTCTCCTTCACTGTTAACCTCCTCTCAGCTTCCATGTCCCCCTTTCTTTCTTTTTGATGGCAAAGGTGGGGGATGGGTCTTCCTCTTCACGCTGCTGTCTCACCCGGAAAATCATTATACCTCACCTCGCCTTTGTATTTCCTACAGTCCCTTCTTGTTTTAAACACCTTGTGGCAGCAGTGTCATCGGCACTGGGTCACATAGATTTAGGGTTCATTTTTCTTTAAGTTCAAATCCTGTCCCTACTTACTTGCTTGCTTAAAGGACTGAGCTGGGGATTTTTTTTAATTTTTTTTTTTATTTTTGTTTGTTTGTTTGGTACCAGGGTTCAAACTTGGGACCTTGCACTTCGAGGGGCAGGTGCTAGAACCACTGAACGAATTCCCCAGCCCCAGTTTGGAATATTAATTAGAGAAGGGTAGAATATCATCTGACTTCTCAGAGTCTAAGTTTCCCATCCCTAAGACAGGCATAATAATACATAAGACAGCTACGAGGGTTTAGGACCTGACTAATAACTGTCTCACACAGCCCTTGGCCTTCACCTAGTCCCTGGGTCTTTATGACATGGTCCGGCCCAACTTGACCACGTCATCCCATACTTGCTCCCTCCCTCCACAGCCCCCCTCCAGTCCCAGCGGGTGCTCCCTGATCCCAGCATCACACGCATCCCTCACACTTCCAGGCCTCGGATCACCCATGCGTGCACACACACACACACACACACACACACACACACAGCCAACCACAGGAAAATCTCAGCTCCTTCATGAACGGCTATCAGGTCACTCGGCCCAGGGCACCTGTTCATAGGTGCTTGAGTCCTCCCTTCGGTCATTGTTTTTTGCAGTGATTTGCCCACACATTTGTCCCTCAAAGAGGCCAGACAGCCCCTGAGATCAGGAACTATTTCTCGGTCATCTCTATGCTATGAGTGACTTTTAATTTCTGAGAAACAAGGTAAGGTATTAGCAAATAAAATCAAAATTCATGTCATGGTTTCTCATCTCACTCAACATAAGGGACGGAGCCAGGACAAACCTGTCTCCCACTACATGCACATAGAAGTGCAGGTCAAAGTACAGCTTTAAAACACTGGAGTACAGAACCGAGCTCTAAAGAAAGGGAAACCCCAGGGGCCAGAAATAAGAAGGTCATAGGACTAAAATGACTCTTAGCCAAGCCCCCAGGAATCACTGCCTCTCCACTGTCAGGGTCTGGAAAACATCACCTACCTGCCAAGGAAATTGGTCTCTACCACAGGCTGCAAGTGATGAGTAGATGTGTGTTTGCACACATATGTTGTGTGTGCTCTGATCTGGGTTCAGTCAAAACTCCTGATTGCCTCCCAGGTTTAGTCTTGAGCAGTACCTAGGGGTTTGGAAACCACTGGCCCACAGCCCACTCCCTCCAATCAAATGGTGCCATGTGTGTTCCAGCACAGAGTCCTCTTGGATTCACTTCTGCTCTCCATATTTTACCCATGTTATATCATTTAATCCCATGTCAGCCTTCCATGTAGAAGCATTCCAAAGCAGACAGAGTTAACTAACTATTGGGCAAGAGGCAGGACAAGCCACTGAAGTCAGTGCTGAACTCAGGAGTGTAAACGCTGCAGGTGAAGAATCTCGGCTCACACACTAGCTGGGCCAGCATGTGTATAGAATGAGCCTGCCTAGGTGGCCAGAAGGAATTGCTTCAGCATGCTATTGTCCAGCTGGGTGGGCAGGCCCAGAAAAAGCACTGACCAGGAACTCTGTATCCACTCCAGCTCTCCAGAAAAGGCACCAGTGTTACAGAAATCAAGCTCCTTGGTGTCTAGGTGATGGTTTTTGCCTTTCTTGGGATGAGCCTATCTGGCTCCACTTCCCCTGAGGTTGCTCTTGACTTTTCTCGACTTTTTTCCTCCCCACTGGGTCTAATTCCCTTCTCAAGTCCCATTCAGTGGTTACCACTTATGTTCTCAAATGAACCATTAGGTGTCTGATGTATGGTGTATTCAGCATGGCGGCCACACTGGGCTCCATGAGCCTGCAGGAGGATGAAGAGCCTATCTCTATCTGCCAGAGCACTGCCCACCTGTGGTGGCTGCCCACAGGCGACCTTAGGCCTCTGTAGGGCCAGCCAACCAAGGCTTGGCTGTTGGGACCGAAACAGTGTTCTCTTGACCACACAGAGCCCCAGGGCCACAAGGGCCTGTGCCATGCATTTGCTCAGGCATCCATTTGTTTAGCTGGCACACAGTAATTAGACACCCAGAGAGTGCCAGGAACTGGAGGTAGAGATGAAAACAATGTCCTTCCTGCCCTGGGGATTCACTGTGAGTGGGCTGGACCCGGTGAGGACCGGCTCAGGGTCTAGGATGAAAGCCTCCAAGGCTGCAGCTGAATGGTCTGGGACCACAGGAGGGAGAAGGGCAGTGGATGACGTTGTCCTAGCAACACGAATGAACAGCTTCCCAGCACCATAAAGTTCTACGGGGGTGGCAACAACCCAGAGCTTGGAGACACCCACCAATTACTCCTAGAAAGACCTTTCCAGATTCCTAGGATTGCATTCTTGTGGATTTTTCCCTCGCATGAAAGCCAGGCTATTGCATCCAGGCAATCACTTTGTCTCACACAAGCTACCCCAGAACTGTGAGCTCCTGGGGAAGCCAATATTTAAACCAACTTCAAATACCATCGTTCAGCCCCACTGGACCCTGTCTCTGTTTGGGCTTATGAATAATAATCACTGAAAAATGCATGGCTGGCTATATGCCAGGTGCCCCAGCTCACTTAGTCCTCACTACCGCACTCTGAAGTAGCCTCTTTCTTATTGACAGAGGAGAAAACTCTGAAAGATTGAGACCCTTGTCCAAATCTACCCAGCTGGGAAACAGTAGCTGCTCTCATGGGCTCAGGCTGCTTTCCACACCTGTGATTGGTCCTCATCTTACTCTGTAAGGGGAGAGTACTCTGTATCCTCTCCAGGGTCAGGGTCTTGGGTATCTCCCTCCTCTCCCTGCAACACCTTCCACTGTCTGGAGTGAAAAGCCAGGGCCAGAGTCCGGGGCCCCGTAGACTCCAGCTCTCTTCCTCCTCTCCTGGCCCCTCAGCCGGGGTTGGACAGCTCTGCCAAGTCTCTGCTCTAGGGGAAAAGGTCAAGGACCTGGACAAGACCATCCATTCAATCACCTGCATTTGCCCTTTTCTTTCTGTACTCCAGATTTCTGGGGCAATTTTGTTTAAAGCTGCTTGCTTCATCTTTGTTTAACAATGCACATCGATTTGATTATGAAAAACTTTCAAACCTATACAAAGGAAACAAGACAGTACACTGAACTCCATGTTACCTATCACTTAGATTCCCTGCTGTCAACCTTTGGCACACTTGTTTCTTCTGTACCTCTGCCTACTCCACACCCTCACCTGAAGCAAAGGAGAAGGAGGCTGTGGATTTAGCTCAAATGGTACCGCACCAACCTTGGATGCACAAGGGCCTGAGTTCAATGCCTGGTACTGCAAAGAAAAAAAAAAGGAGAAGGAAAAAGAGAAGGATTTAACATTTTCTGTTTTAAAATTAACGCACCTTGAAATGTATAAACCTTACCTGAGTTTTGACAAATGCATACACTTGTGTAACCTACATCTTTTAATTTTTTTTTTTGAGACAGGGTCTCACTTTGTAGTTCAGGCTGGCCCTGAGCTCACTATGGTGCCCAGGCAAGCCACCACGAACTCAGCAATCCACCTGTCTCTGCCTCCCGAGTGCTGGGATTACAGGCGTGAGTCACCACGTCCGGCATTGTAACCTACATCTTTATTGTGTTATAAAATCTCCAACTCCCAAGAAAGGTCATTAGTCATTTTAATTTTGTAAGTTCTTTGCTTATGTCTAACCGAAATCCTAGAACTCCATAGTAGTACAGAATTAATCTGACCTCTCTCCCAAATGATATCCCTTCAAATATTTGCAAATAGCCTTCACACTTCTCTTAAATCTGCCTTTTTTCTGTTCTGAGATACCTCTAATCCTTCCAGCCACTTCTTTGTTTTTGGAGGGTAAAGGATTGATGATTGACACTTATTGGAAGAGGCCTGCTTTCCTCCTTCCTAACCCTCCTCCCAGCACAACCAGCCTAGAGCTGTGGAGACACGAAGAGCTTCACTAAGAGACATGTCACTCATCTGGCAAAGCTGCTCCTTAGAAGGCTGCTGGCTTAATGGAAGAGGAAGACACAAGGGAATTTGCTTTTACAGCCTTTAAACAGCTGAGCTTTAAAAACACAAATTTCAACATTATCTGACGCATTCCTTCTTTCTTAATTTCATCTTTCATTGGGTAAGTGTCTATGGAGTGTTTAGGCTATGCAAGGCCTATATATAGAGTGCTTGGATGAATAAATAAGACATAGTCCCACAGTTTGAGCACAGGGCAAAGGGAGATAGGTGAAAGGGTGTCTTCATTTATGTCTGTTAGCTACCTGCTAAGTCCCAGGACTATGGCAGGATAATAAATGCTGAGGTCACTCTTACAAGCCTGAATCACATATCCACCCAGCAACCGGTAGTGACACTTAAACCGGATGAAAATCCAACTCCTCTTGCCAACTCCACCCCTGTAGGATCCCTAGAGCACTGCTGGATAAGCCTCCTGCCTGTTAATGGCTATCTCCAGGCGGCTTCCTAGGACTCCTGATCATGGGTGAAGGTGAGACAGAGAGACTCACCACTGTGCCATTCCCAATACCGGGAAACAGTCCCTTTCTCTGATTCAGCCCTAGTTTGGAAGCACCTGCTGAGATCTGAAGGAGCCAATGCGGTGGGATGGAGGGGAAGAAAGTCAGGGAGGGCTTTCTGCAGGAAGAGTGCTCAGCTGGAGTCTGAAGGGTGGGCAGGTGAGCTTGGGGGAGGAGGAGCGCCCAGAGCACAGGAGCCAGCGTGTCTGAAGGCACAGGAGTCGCAGTGGTCGGAAGAGCACGCTGGAGAGACTGCGCTGGACACAGCTCACTCCTGGGCTGGGAGAGAAGAGGACAGGAGGAACTGGCGGGTCCCGGGTCTTGGCACACTTGTATCCCAGCCCAGCCAGGGAGTCTGGAGCCGGGGAAGGGATTAAGAAAGGTCTGCTTCGCAGAGAGACGCCCCTGGCTGCTATGTGGACAATAGTAGGTCCAGGGAGCAGGGGAAGAGGCCACGGAGCTGACAGGCCAGAGGTGGTGGGTTCTACCTACTGCACTATAGAAGCCATACAGGGCTGCAGGGAGAGATACTACCTGGGTGGATATTTTCAAAACAGAATCAAGATTTTCAGAGACCTGCTCACCTCTCTCCCTCAGTTCACTAGGTTTGTTGGACAAGGTTGAGAAGTCTCTGGTGTGTAATGAAGGTGCATATCATTTATCAGAAACAGTGCTGGGCCACGCTAAAGAGTTCCAAGCTGGATTTAGCTCAAGTGGTACCGCGCCAACCTTGGATGCGCAAGGGCCTGAGTTCGATCCCCGGTACCACAATGAATGAATGAATGAATGAATGAATGAATGAATGAATGAATGAATGAATGAATGAAATAAGAGTCCCAAGCCACCACTGGTCATGCCTAGGACATAGTGGGCATTCAAGTTTTCACAAACTGGCTGACAGACTCACATGTCAGCACGTTGGAACACACCCAGGTGTTTTCACAACTCCTGCACACGAATCCCCACTCCACGGTTCCCCTCCCTACAAGTTATTCACTTGCTCTGGGTCTCAGTCTCCTCATCTTTAAATGGGTGCTATGTCTGTTTTGCAAGCTTGCTGAGAAAGCCGGCTGTCATGACACTTTTATCACCATCTCTCTCCTACTTTCACCTGCCTGTCAGGGGCTAGGACCAGGCAAGGAACAAAGCTCGAAGAAACGCCCACCCCCAGCTAGGTAGCCCATGGGTAGCCCCTTCGCGTGAGTGCGTCCTTCCCTTTGTGCCCGAGTCGTGCTCCCTTCAATGGCTCAGTTGGTAGCGTGTGGGGAAACCATTTTGCCCCTGAGGTCTTCACCTGCCCCCTGGCCTGGGTGTGAGGAAAGGGTCAGAAGTGAGTGGAGTCCGGGCAGGGCGAGGCTGTGGTAAGGACCAGAAAGGCAGGCTGCAGGGCATGCCGATGTAAAACCAGCAGCTGACCTCAGGCCCTGCTGCAGGCTCGGTAGGAACAACAGGCTGGAGAAAACGCTACACAGGTGGGCCTTGCTCTCCATAACTTGTCCTGAAGAGCTGCATTCTGCACACTGGTATGCATGACCTGAGATTGTACCCTAGAGCTGCGTTATCTCCTCCATGACTTCAAAACGCTTTATATCCACTTCTACCACCACCCCCCCACACCGTGGAGCGTGAAGTGCCTGAGGGCAGAGTCCATGTCTTATTTATCCATGTATTTCCAGGACCTAGCACAGGATTTGACATGTAATACTTGTTCATTTGCTGTGGAATGAGTGAGAGAACATTTTGTCTGTCATTTTAAAAGCCTCTCATCATTGTAGGTTCTCTGATACCTAGATCATAAGTCCAGAAACTATGGCACAATGAAAACTCACCTAGAGTCTAGCAGTCAGCACTGGATTGTCAGGCATGGGCATCTCAAGAAATACTGAAAAGGGCAGGATTGAGATTTGATTCCATAGCTTGCACTCTCTTCACACTCTAGTGTGTGGGCTGTGTCTATGCAATATTTTTGAAGTAAGTAAAATGCTACCCCTGCTTCCATCAAGCCAGAGTCTCTTCTACGTACTCACCCTTACACTGCCCTTTGCCACTTACTCAAACTGTCTCCCACTTTTGGGCATTGTATTACAGAAACGCCAGCCCCAGCACAGAACTTAGGTTCTTCAGGCACAAAGATAGCAAGTAAGATTCATCTCACTTGTCAACCCCTAAAGACCTACAGTGGCAGCCACAAGTATTGGGTTGAAACTCCTGTGAGATCAGGGGGAAAGTGTGCCGAGATCCATCAGTTATGCCTGCTGGTTATGCCCTAGGAAGGAGACCATCATTAAGCATGGTGTGTATGTCCCAGCCAGGACTCAGTTCCACACGGCAGGAAAGCAGTCTGATTATACTACCAAAAACTCTCCGCATTCCTGTTTCTGTGATGATTTTGAACATTTGTAATGCAAGCTTTACCACTAAAATCATGTGCTTCTCAGCCACCCAGACCAGTCACAAGGAAGAAGTAGAAGACAATGATATTCTCTGGGCAGTTCTTGGAGAAGCTGAACTCTGTTCTTAATGGAGAAACTTAACATCAGTAAGAGTGTGGTATGAGGATTTTAGCACCATATGGGAAGCTACCTATTTGACCTTTTCTTGATCGGCTTTTAGAATAAACCTACCATGGGATTATTCTGCCCTAGCATTAATTGGAACATCTGCTTTTGCTCTGTAAACATCATAAACCATCATTTGGTTCCCACTGATGCATTGCATTCAATCTAGCCTGGAAGAATTATGCAAAATTAACCAGGAACAAAACAGAACACGCTTCTGAAATTCTCCCTCTCCCATCCCCCATCTTACACCTGCAAAATGGAAGTAGATTCCCAGCAGGTATGAAGTAAGACAGGTGCAGGGAGTGACCTGTATTTTATCTCAGGGTTGATCTTCTTGGGAGGGACAAGACCACTCCCTCCTCCCCAAGATTGGTGCTGAGAAGATGAGCTGGGAAAATGAGCTTCAACTGAGAAAAATGATCTGTCTCTGGTAATGCAAACTGCATCTGTGAGAATTCCCACAGAATGTTCCAGAAGAGCTCTGGATATGGCTGCAGGAAAACTAGGCAGGCTTGTGTTCCTAGAAATCCATCAGGCAGAAATGAGAAGCAGAATCAGGCAAGCAAACTATAAAAAAGGACTTATAACAGTAACCATAATTGTGCTCTTTATTTCTATGCATTTGATCTTCTTATATTCTGCATATAAGAACATGCAATATTTGCCTGTGTGGCTCATTGCCCTCAGACTCCTTTTTCTTCTTTGATTCATCCATACTGTTGCAAATGACAGAATCTCTTTTTTAAAGACTGAATAGTATTCCACTGTGCATATATATTCCATTTTCTTTACCCATTCATCCACCAATGGGTGCTCCAGTTGATTCCATGCCTTGGGTAATATGAAGAATGCTGCAGTGCACATGGAGGGGCAAAGATCCCTTTAACATACTGATTTGGTTCCTTTGGGTATCGGCCCAGAAGCAGGATTGCTCTATCATCCCAGCCATTTTTAGTGTTTGCTTTTTGAAGACCCTCTGTACTATTTTCCAAAATGGCTGGACTCATTGATGGTTCCATTATACCATGCCCAGCTCCCTTTTCTCACCCGGTCTTGTCAACGCTGGTGATCCTTTGTTTTTTTGATAGTAGCCATTCTAACAGGTGTGAGGTGGTATTGCCTATGATTTTAATTTGCATTTCACTCCCCTGATGATTATGACAATGAGCGCTTTTTCCAGTATCTGATGGCCATTCGTGAAGTTGGTTACCAGAGATTAGGGAGGCACAGAGGTATACGAGTTAAAAGGTGTACAGGGAAAAGGAAAGTGTAGTCAAAGTGTTAAAAGTTTTAGTTAGACATGAGGAATCTGTGAGGGTCATCTACTGCACAGCGTGGTAACTATAATTAATAAGCATGTATTGTGTATTTCAAAATTGCTGAAAGAGTAGGCTTGAACTGTTCTCACCTTGAAGAAGTGATAAGTACTTCAGGTGCTAGATATATTAATTAGCCTGATTTGATCAGCCTGTAAAGTATCCATGTATCAGAGCATCACAGATTTATGTATCCCATAAATCTGTCAATTAATAAAATCAAGTACAAAAAAAGAAGAATTTATAATGGAAACTGTGAAACAAGAAATCATGCTCTATAGAAGCTCGGCTTCAGAGTGCAGAACAGAATCTGTATCAGTGATACTACGTTATCATGTCTTGGCCCTTTGGCCAAAAGCAAGCATAGTAATCATGACAGTCGCTCGTTTTATCTGGTGAGGGCCTTCTGCTGGGCACCTGAAGTTTGTCTCCACGGGTGATCCAAACACAGACCCCTGTGAGCCCCACAAATGTGGTAGGACTTAGGCTGCCTCTGGAGGAACAGGGTTGCTGGGACTCCCACACTGCATACCCTACCTGCTTTCCTCGGGAGAAAGCAGAGCTGGGACGGCCGCAGTCCTGTCAGTAGGGTTAGAAGTAGAGTGTGGGGGCAGCAGAAATAGGGAGACAGTAAGGGACTCTGGACAGTTCCTGTCCACATGTTCCCTCCCGTTTCTCTAGGCTCCGGCCCTCAATGAGAGCGAGGATCCTGCTCCCTCCATCCGGCTCCATCTAAAAAGAGGTTCTCGGCACCCCGGCTTGTCTCCCTAGACACATGCTCCTTCTGAGTTTCTCATCTTTGCCCAGTGTTCTAGGTTGCACTGTGTGACATGTTAGCAGTGAGCAGATCAGAAAGCTGGTTCGGGAAGGCTCTGGAGCTGACACAGGTCTCCTTGGCAAGAGCCAAATGCCAGCTCCTCCATCACTGCATTTCTGTATTAGTACTCCCCCACTGACCTCTGAGTTGGCGTTATTGATGGAGCCCAGCGCCTGGCACATAGCAGATACACAGCTGGATAATCGGACATCAAAGCCTGAGACCATTCGCCAGCCCTGCCTGGCCTTTAGCCTAGCTGGGGGTGTTCACTGAAAAAAGCAGGAATAAGGAACAGACAGGGAGAGGCCGGGAGCAAGGGCTGGCACCACTGGCTTCCTGAGGGCATTCGCGTGACTCCACTGAGGCCCCTAGTGCCAGACCAGGGGATCTACCTAAACCTGCTAAATGCCACGGGGTGGTCACCACTGTCCCTAGGGAAAATTCTGCGACTTCCCCCATCACAACCAACGCGCCCCTCCAGCAGCTCCCTCTGCACCCCCACATCGCTCTGACTCCACCTCACCACAATCTCTAGCCCTGCAGTGCCTAGGACGCAAGATGCTCTATAAGCGGCCGTGGTGAATGAATGGGGGGCCGCAGCCATGGCCCCAGGTGGAGCTCCATCTTGGTTCCCCTGTCCACAGACAGCGGCTTCCTCCTTCCCCTGCTCCCACAGGGCTCACGCATGACCCAACCACGCACAAGAGTCCTCCCTGCCCAGGATGAGAATTTTCCCTTCTCTGCAAAGCTCTTTCCGACCCTCTTTCCATCTTCACGGCAACTCTGTGAAAGGTTATCGAGGGTTCCAAGATCCAGGAAAATGAAATGGCTTCTCTGAAGCAGCAGCGGAATCACTGAAAGAAACCAGGGTGGCCAGATTCCCAGTTCCATGCTTGACTTTTCCTCTTTCATATGAATCTCCCCTTAGGGGCCTACGATGTGCCAGGTAATGGGCCAGGCTGTGAGAATCCGAGATGCAAATAACCCAAAGCCTGCCCTCTCCAGGAGACAGACGGTAGGGACCAGAAAGGAAGAGAAACAGACCTGTCACTGTGTCCTATTTGAAATCTCCATCGAGCCCAGACACATGGCGGCCCTTCCCCTGGCCAACGCAGTCGCCGTCCAACTTGAAAGGCTGCTGGCGCCCACATCCCGCTTCATAATTTCAAACTGGACCCGATTTGGGATTCTCAGATGAGCTGTCAGGAGGGATTCTTCGGCGGAGGCCTAGCGCTTTGAATGTCTTTCCAGGTGACGGGCTGGGAGGCCCCCATGAGTAGCCCTTCAAGAGAACACTTGCTGGGCAAGTGTTTGAATGAAGGAGAGCGCTCAGAGTGGCTCCCTCCACAGCTCCTTCCCTGCTGTGTTCGCAGAAGACAGACAGATTTGCCATCACTCGAGGCTCTTTTTTCCTAAAAGGCACTCACAGAGCTGCTCGGTCTGAAGCTGTCTGGACAGTTGCCCAGCAGAAAAGACCCTGCATGTGCTTCGGTCTTGGAGACAGCAGATGAGAGGGCTTCTGCCTCCTAGTGAATCCTGCACGGGAAATGTCACATCCCAGCAGAGGGGCTTCGGGCCATGAAGAGGAAGCTCACGTTACTGTACATTATTATAAATACTGCTCAGCTGCCTTGTAACAAGGCCTGTCTTTAAGGGGCACAGTAGCCAAGACTATGCTCTAGCTGTAGGTTCTTGGACAAAGCATTATACCCTTCAGGGCATATTTCCTCATCTGCAAGTTGGAGGCTGATACCTACATCAAAGAACTGTATCGGCCTTAAAGATGAATATGTTTAAAATAATCAGCACTGTCCCCACATTGAGACAATCTCAATCATTGTTTATTCTTCTCTTTCCTCCCAGAAAAGTCACCTCTAAGAGGAGTAAAATGTATGATGTCCTGGGGAAGACAGCAACTTTCTGATGGGAAAGGGCAATGGGGTAGAAGGTTTGTGTTCACATTGTGCTTATTTCCTGGAACAGCACCCAACACAGAGAAGTGCTTTCATGGGTATTTGTTAAAATCGCCTTTTTTAATCTCCGAAGAGGGAGGAATACAGTCACACAGACATCTTAGAATATAACCAGCGGTCAGAAGTTCTCACGGCACGCACAGATGAATGAAGAAGCCGGTTTTTAATGAGATGCAGCCTTTGCCTTCAAAGAGCTAACCATCCATGCAGGCTCCTTGCTAACGCATCTCCCCAGCGGTATTTCATTTCAGACACCTTCACTGCAGCTTCAGAAAGCAAAGGCAGACTTTCTCTGTTTACTGGAAGCCTGGGAACCCATTTCTCAGATGTTTTCCCTCCCCTATTGTGTACAACGAGTGTGAACGAGGAAAAACAAAACTAAAGGGTTGGCTTTCCCTAGCACATTATTTTGAAAACAGCCTAATGAGAAAGTTTAATAACTGCACAGAGAGGAAAGCTAGATCAACTCAAGAGACGAGGGGAAAAAAGGCTGTTTTAAAGGCATTCGGTGGCAGCGCAATTTCATTTTCTTCGAGTGTAATCACCAAGAAGAGAGGAAAAACTCATTGCCTAGCAGATGCCCTAAAGCCCAGGATTAATGAGTAGGTTAGAAGGTTTGAAGCTTGCAGGTCCAGTTATGTGATAGTTAAGTAGGTGTTTCAACAGTTCCTAAGGGCCTTATTCATAATTTATTTTCTTAAGTGTGTACATGCTGTAGAAATGTTGTTTGCACTTTTAATTGGACCAGAAAGCCGCATCTTCATGATGGCTATCAGCCATTCCTAACCTTTCCCAACAAGAGCTCCACTTTGTACACCTCATACTCTGTATGATGGTTAACCTTGACTTTCAGCTTGATTGGCTTGAAAGATACCCAGGAGGTGAATAAAGAGTACTTCTAGGTACACTTGGGTAGATCATGGGCATGTGACCTTGGAGATTATGTCCCTTCCTCGCTGGCTCTTCCTTGTTCTTTGCTTCCCTGATGCCTTCAGTGGTGCACTTTCCTCCTCCACAACCTCTGCCACAAAGTTTCTGCCTCAACCCCAGCTGACCATGATGTGAAATATCTTAAACTGTGAGCCTAAATAAACCTTTATGCCTTTAATTAGTCAGGGATTTTGTTCCAGTCTTGGAAAACTGTCTAACACATTCTAAAAGCCAGGGCACCCAACAAGTCACACCATGACCTGATGCTCTCCCTACAGCAGGCAGCAGCTACAGATCTCACTCTTGTTCTGGAGTACAGTGCCCCAGGAAAGGGAGCCTTCCCATTCTGTCTACACCTTGATTTGTCCAAAGAGAAGGCTTTAGCTGTCAAGCCCAGATCACATCTCACTCACCTCTGCCCCCAAAATGGCTATGCAGCCTGAAGCAAGACACTTTACATCTCTGAACCTTGGACTCCTTGTTTGCAAAATGAAAAGTTCAGAGAACTTGTTTAGAGTTCTTTTGGCTCTGAGATGGGCCTACTCCACTGCCAGGTAAGACAGGCCTCACCAGCTGTCTCACTAGTCCACTGAGACCACAGCAGATTGAAGATGGTGAAGGTGGAAGTTGTAACTATTGGGGACAATGAAGTAAATATATATTTTACCCTCAATTCTGAACTTATCAGCTCTGTGACTGGCTCAGCCTCTCTGGGCCTTACTTTCCTTACCTGTAAAATGGGGTTGCAGTACTAATATCTCAAGATAAATTAAGGACAGCAGATACACAGTGATCAGCACTGGAGATATGGGATGTGGAGGCAGCAAAATTGGTCTGTGTTTTCAATCTTTCCTTTCAGAATTACCAGAAAGATGGGAAGATACACTCCCCATCCCTACCTCCATGTTTTATGGATGTAGAACATGCCAACTTGAGATCAGTGGTGTCTACTTCCCCATAACTGGTTATAACTTGGCTACTGGCTTTCAAATGTAGATTTTCACAGTGGGTTGTGTGCAGTGAAGTGTCTCCCTTCCCACAGAGTTCGATGGCCCCAGGGCAGCGGGCAGCCAGCTAAACATTAGTAGGGAATAAGCAGTCAGTGGAACATGGCTCTTTTTATCTCCTCTAACTCCTTTAAAATAAGCTTGAGCCAGGCACGATCATGCATGCTTATAATCCCAGTACTCTGGGAAGCTGATGCAAAGGGATCACAAGTTGGGGCCCAGCCTGGACAACTTAGCAACTCAGTGAGACTTGTCTCAAAGGAAAAACAGAAAAAAGGGCTCAGTGTGAGGATCGTGGGTTCATACCCCTGTGCTAGTCAATCAGTCAATTGACTAATGAACAAACGAACTTACTTAGTATGGTGGAGCATAATAAGCAAGACAGGAACCCAACTGACCTCATTCTTCAGTTCAGCCCTGACCAGTTCCCATCCCTCTATAATCTAAATAGCTTATCTCTCTTCTGCCGAAAGCAGACACAGAACTCTTTCTCCTAGTATGTTCCATAGCTACTAAAGATGTCCGTTATGTAATCTTCCAAACAAAGCCTCTCCCCATTCTTTGAAGCCCCACAGAGTCATGGCAAGAGTTTGATGCCCAGTCTACAGAAGAAGACCCTGGCATTGAGACTGATCCATGACATGACCAATAAGCTGCCTTGATCCTATCCTGGCTGGTTCAGTATCCCATTGTTCGTTCCTTTTAAGTTCCCAGATGGGGAAGTCTCACCTACAAGTCTCAGCCTCACTACCTCCTGGCACTGGGATTTTCCTCAGGTACACAATGGTGATGTGGCTACAAAAAGACCCCCTATCGGAGTGGGTAGCTGAACCATAATTAAAAATGAGATAACTCCCGTGGAAGTGCCAAGCAGAGGAGGCACTGAGTAGAGGCTCAGCCGCGTTAGGTTCCTTCCTCCGAGCCTCACAGAGCCATTGACAAAGTCGAAAGAGCATAGTGTAGTGAACACACTGTGTAAACATGAGCCTTGAGGATGATGATTACAGAGCCCCGTCCCCAGCAGACCCTCACTCCAGAAATTCTGGTTGGACAGACACATGTTTCTTAACTCTTACAAGCCAATCAAAGTAAGCGCAGTTCTAGACTTTGGGCAGCCCAGCTGATCCAGCCTTTCTACCCACAGTAAGGCTGTCAGCTCTCACCAGGAAGACACAGAAATGCTCGGAAGAATGGCAGGGTCTGGAAAGGCAGACAGCTCAGCCTGACAGTCTGGACTTAAATAAATTGTATTTTCTGGCTGGTGGTGATAAGGTGTAAATTCAGAGTGTGTGTTACACATACACATCATTGTGTCTTAAATGAAGAAGGAGCGTTTTTAGCAAAATGGTGCTCTGTTAAATAGCTCAGCCACCTCTTGTGTTGAGCAGGGAAGAAAATAATCCTCAGAAAGCTGGGTAGGAGCAGCTGGCAAAAACATGCAACTGGTAGGGACTGTGCTTTTCCTGAGCTCCTTCGCCAATACACACAGAGGTAAACTGTCCCCCTGTCTCATATTCCTAAAAGGACTGTTTTCTCTACTGTCTTCATGGAGAAGTGAACATAAAAGTTTAGGCACATGTAAGTACAGGGGAAACTGGGCAGGCCTCACTGAGAAGGTGGATAGGACAAGATGTCCCTGTGAGTCTGGCCAGGACCAAGTAAGGTCAGCCAGCACCAAAGGGCACCTTCCAGAAGTGGACAGTGAGATTCAAAGCAACAGTACTTTGGGGTTCATTCCCTCACTCATTCATTCATTCCACAACACAGACACCATCTCTGCTCTCTTTTTTTTTTTTTTTTTTTTTTTTTTTTTGAGATAGGGTCTCACTTTGTAGTTCAGGCTGACCCTGAGCTCACTGTGGAGCCCAGGCAAGCCTCGAACTCAGTAATCCTCTTGTCTCTGCCTCCTGAGTGCTGGGATTACAGGCGTGAACCACCACGCCCGGCACCGTGGTATGTGATATTGATTGCTGGTGGGCATGAGTCCCCACGCCCAGCATTCTATGTGGTTACCAGGGATCGAACTCAGGACCTTGCACTTGCAAGGCAGGCACCGGAACCACTGAGCTAAATCTCTGGCCTATCTCTGCTCTCTTAATGTCATAGTCAAGTGGAAGACGTGTTCAGCAAATAATTACATAATATACCCACTTAGCTGGGCACTCTGATATACACTATGACAGAAAGATATAGGAAGCCTGAGGTGGGAAACAAGAACTTAAAAGGGGATTCACTGACCACATGGGGACAGAAGAAACCGGTATGTGTGACAGACATTGTGGAATAGGAAGGGAGATGGGCTGAACCACACAGGGCTCTAGTGAGGACCTAGGACTTGATCCTAATGCAACAGTTGGAGGCCACCCAAAGGCACAGGCCAGACACTCAGTGGTCCCTGGAATCGTTCATGGAAAGGCCCAGTCCATGGAGGAATGGCTCACTGACCTCCACTCTTCACTGAATAATTAACTGAAGTTCAGATGAAAAGGTCTATAACAATCCCTTAGATGCTCCATCTCCTCCATGAGTGGGAAGCTGAAGGAGGCTGGAATAAAGGAAGGGCGACAAGCTGGATGAGGAGTTAGTATCCTAGTTGGACAAATCTTTGCTCTGTCTCGTTGGACAGGCCACTGCCTCTCTGTAAATCTCTCCCTTTCTTATCTATAAAGTAAGATAAGCAAGTAAGATCTCTCACTTCTCATCCTTTGTCATCATCTTCAAAGGCTCAGGGAGGGTCAACAGGTTTTCCAGCACCCCCAAGCATGTTGGCGACAGGGGTAGGATCACAGGTAACTGCAGGAGAAACATCATATCCTAAGCCCAGCCCAAAGTTCTAAAGTTCCAGAAGTAAATGGTGGGAGAGGAGAGATGAGGGGAGTTGGAATTTGTAATTATCTGACTTTAACCTGAAACTTATTTTTGCTTGCAAACCTCTTTATGTAGATAGGCAACTAAAAACTATAAGCAGTTTTGGAGCAGGCTATTTACAGTATCCACAAATATCCATAAAACTCCATATGTGTTCAATGGATGTGCTAAACTGCAACACGTTCTTATCTGCTCATTACAATGGGCCCCAAGAGCATCTCTCCAGGAGACAAGTTCATTAGTTAAGTTCAATCACTTTATGCAATAATGATAATAAAACTCAGTTCTCTGGAAAACTACTTTTGCTTTGGACTCTCTCTAATTCTTCTATTCTTCCCCACCTTGAAACTAAGAGAGTAAGACTTGGTTGTTCTGAAATAGTACAACGATACAGGGACTCTGAGCTGTTCTGCATAATAAAGAAAAACACAGAACCTGGTGTTTCACTAGCCTTTCTTACAAATCCTAAAGGCAGATAGCAGGCTTTGTACTTCTTTGTATTCTCCACAATCTTCGCACACTATAGTACTCCATGCATATGAATATTGACTGGCTGATAGAAAAAACAAGGCAGAGAGCAGGAATATATACTTCCACTGGCCCATCCAGAAAGAGCACATGTGTAAGAATCAGACATATGTGGGTTTGAGCCTAGCTTCTCTACTAACTAGCTGCATGGCCTTAGGCAAGTCACTTAGCCTCTCCAGGCCTTGGCTTCCTACCTACCCATGATCAGCAGTGTGAGGGTTAATAATATAGATGCATGTCTGACACATGGTGGAGAGCCAACTTTCTTCCTTCCACCTGGCCATCAAGACCTGCATGAGAAAGGCTGTCCCAGCCCTCTCATCTGCCATTACTGCCCCACAATGAAGAACAGGAAGCCAAAGGGCCTCCTCACAGCCCCCAAGCTGCAAGATCGGACCATAAGGTGCACAGGCAGGAACATGGCTTGGATTTCAGTGCTCCAGGAATCCAATGCAGTTCACTGGATAACTTCCAAGCCAATTTTGCTGGATGTAATTTGGCTACAAGTAGAGTCCACGGCAGTTACATAACCATAATAACCCATAGCATTTGTAGAAAAGCTATTACCATTTTCAAAGCCATTTTCATGCATTACCTCATTTGACCCTCTCAATAACCTTGACAGGTGACCAAGACAAGGACTAAAACCCCCACTTCATAGATGGAGAGGCTGAAGCTTGCAGGGCTTACTCAGCTCACCCAGCATCACATGACTAGTAAGCAACGAAGTCAAAACTTGGGCAAAGATCTCTGTTCTTCTGGCCGAGGGCTTTTTCTACACCAACATACTGCAACTTTCTGACCATGCTTTCATCAAGCGGAAGTGGCCTCAGCCTCCTTTATGTGGCAGCAACATACTAAGTGCTGGAATTTGAAAGTGTCAGAACCAGCTGCTCATCGCCAGGCAGTAGGTGCCATGGTCAGGAAACAAGGGAAACCCCAAGTGGGGAGTAGCCCAGCTCGGGCAAGAGTTCCAGGAAGGTTTCCTGGAGGAGGAGTTGCATTGATCTGGTCCTGAAGAGCACTAGAGGCTATCCGGACAGACCTACCGAAGGTGTTCAGGAAGAGTGAGAAATAAGGGAGTTAGCAAATAGAAAGCCACTGGTGTGTGAGCCAGTTGGGCATGTCCCAAGATGCTGCGAGGTCTTTGGTCATGCACCCATTCATCCACATAACGTACATTTATGGAGCACTTCCATGTACCAGGCACTGTGCTAGCCATCAAGGGAAGGTGCGGAAGGAAGCAGGTGCCATCCCTGAGGCTGTGGGATGAGAACCCGGCAGATGTTTGTGGGCGTCGGTGGTGTGTGGGAGGGAGGGAAGTGGAAGAAACAGGCAGAGTGCATCACAGGAGGCAGGGTATGGAAGCTCTGGGTCTCAGCCAAGAGAGGATAAGGGAACCCCGGCAGATTAGCACAGGATTAATATGATCAGGCTTACGGTTCAGCAGGAGTTAGCTTAGAGGATGAGCTGGAAAAAAATTGTCTGGCATCCAGGAAACCTGCTGGGAAACCAGCAGAGCAGGCCAGGCAAGAAATGCTTTGGTCCTAAATGACAGATGTATAGAGGGACAAAGGTCATATTCGAGGTACCTATAGAATGTTGGCAGGCATCACTGGTTGATTACCCACGGAAAAGAGAGAGGGAAGTGGAGGGTGTGCCTCCTAAGGTCTGGCCTGAGCCCCTGGAAGCTGGCGCTACTGCTGCTGCGTGAGGAGTGTGACAGAAACATCTGATAGAGTAGGGAAACCAAGGCAGGTCTGTCCCTCTAGGACACACTGAGCTGGGGTGTCTATGGGACCCTGGGAAGATGTTTATCAGGAAGGGGGAATCTGTTTTTCTGAAGCCCTGAAGAGAGCTATGGCTGAAAGTGTAGGCAGAGGATTAGTTTACAGGTGATATTTATTGCTTAGAAGTAGACAGGACCTCCTGGAGTGTGTCCAGACGGAGAAGAGACCAGATCCTATTCAACAAACCCCAAAGGGTGTCCAGGTCTGTTCTTCAATTCCGTAATCCCTCTTGGCCAAACTCCAGCTATCAGTAGGAATGAGGAATCAGTGGTCCTCGAGAGGGGTTGATTGTAATGGGCGGTAGGGACTCTGGTCTGCTGTGGGGTTTCTGGGTCTCACCAATCTCTGGAGCCCAGTGTGGAGTCACCATGTGCTTCTCTTTCTCTCTTCTCTCCTTCAGGTGTTTACAAAATATGGGAAGTGTTACATGTTTAACTCAGGCGAGGATGGCAAGCCTCTGCTCACCACGGTCAAGGGGGGGACGGGCAACGGGCTGGAGATCATGCTGGACATTCAGCAAGATGAGTACCTGCCCATCTGGGGAGAGACAGGTGAGCTGGGCCCAGGGACTGGGACGCTGGGTGGGGCAAAGGGTACAGGCCCACTCAGAAAGGCTGGTGAGGCCCATTTGGGCTGTCTTGGCCCATCCTACAAAGGCTGCTCTCCAGCAAGGGGCTGACAACGTGCCAGCAAATGGTGAAATTGCCCCATAAAGGGGGCTGTGATTAGGAGAACCAGCACCATGGTTGTGCAACCCACTGGTGGAGCCATGTGTAGGGCCCTGAGCTTTCTTCATGCGTTCATTGTCTTACTCTACAAACTATTCCTTAACCATGGCTTGGCACAATGTGAGAGAGTTAAAGTGAAAAGACCAAGTGTTTATTCCCAGCCTGGTGAAGACACCCTATTACAGGGACTGGGATTCACGGAGAGTGTTTGAATGTGAGGAGTGTTTGAAGGAGGTCTTGATATTGTTCTTGCTGCTCTGATGGTCCCGGTGTCATTACAAAGCCTTCATAAGAGGCCACAGAAAGGTCAGACAGAAGAGGAGGTGATGTGCTAGCAACACAAAGTGGAGCGATGCAGCTGTAAGCCAAGGGGTGCCGGGGACCTGGAGAGTTCCAGCAGGAATGGAAAGTCAAGACGCGCACAAGGGTGAAAACCTATGGGTGCAGCTGAGACCTGAAGTAAAAGTCCTGCTGCACTTGGGGTACAGCAGGGACAATAAGAGAGGATGGCCAAGAGATACGCTGAGGAAGGAGTGCAGGGGAGCACTCCTCGCCTTGCTGCCCTCACCCGTGATTCCTCCGCGGGAAGAGGAACCTGAGACCTGGCCTCGCTGTGGCCATGCTTCCTGGCTGCTGAGGCAGCAAAGGCTCCCACCCGAAAGACGCTGACCACCAACTCCTGCTCTCTCCACGCCCAGCACACTCTCCCCTTCTCCCAGCACCTCGCTTGAGCGCCCTGAGGGGGACAGCTGAGCATGCCCACTGACCTCGCAGGATGCCAACTCATTGGCCCTGTCAGCCAAAAACTAAAATGGCCTCCCACACATCACCAGAGTGATGCCTCAGGGATGCTCACCCCCAGCTCCAGGTCATCCCAGGCCCCATTGGTGCCTGCTGAGGAGACGCACCACAGATTCTGTCTACTTCTCAGAAGTAAATGCCCTCCCCTCCAGCCCAGATTCAGTGGGATGAAGGTTTGTGTTTGTGCCAAGCTCCAGCGTCCCTGATAGTTGGTAGCCAGGACCTGGCTTTCCAGGATATGCTGAGGGCAGGCTGTGTCCTATGATCATTGGACTTAGAAAAAGCCTGTAAACCAGAAATCTGGATCCCCAAAAAGAGACCTTTTTGCTGACACCAAAACATTTTCTTATTAAATCACATAGGAGAAAAGAGAGAAATAAGGAAAGAGAGTCCTCAAGATACCACACTCAAGACATAGGCAGAAGTTAGTTATGACCTTCCAGGGTAATGGTGGGCTTTCCAGCCTCTGACCTCCATTCAAGAGCAAACGTATGTCCACAGGCAGCTCATACACACACTCTCACACATACATCCACATGCTCCGTATCACAACCATCACAAGCATTCTTAGTGCAGCTCCTTGCAGATAACTGTGCTTGGCTCTGAGCACTGACCACTGAAAGAAAGAACTCCAACCATAGAGAGAGTCATCCTCAAAACTCTGCCCCCCAAAGCCGCAGGTTATCAGCCCAGGAAAGAGCTTCTGAGATCATCTACACAGTACAAGATCAGGCCAATCTGTTCATTTCCCTGAGAGGTGTCATGAACTAATGATACATGCAGTAAGTTCATGCAGTAAGTTCATGCAAGTCATGCAGTAAGTGATGACTTGCAGTGTCATGCAGCAAGTCATGCAGTAAGTTCATGTCCAACCCAAGCCTCTAGTGACCTGAGCTTCTCGGAAATCAGTCAGTCCAACTGGACCATAAGCTCCCCCAATCCAGGACAAGTTCACCACAGTGATGTAGGACTTTCCATGTACCCAAAACTATACAGGGTATAGTCAGAAATATGGAAGACATGAGACCAAAGCCCTGCCTCTCAGGAGCATATCAGCCCATTAGGAAGCCAGACACACACTGAATCTACAAGAGAATTCCCATCTCCCTCCTGCTGGGAGCTTGCACTCTCCCTGGGTGATAGACCAGTGCTGCTGCCCCTTAAACCATTACTTCTGAGGCAGAGTAGCTGGGGAAGCTGGCTGCATGAAGGAGGGTGGTTATAAAGCAGGGTGTGTGGAGGTGACGGTGGGCAGAAGAAACTGATTAGAGAAGAAACTCAATAAGTGCTGTCCAATAGAACTTTCTGGAATCATGGAAATACTCTCTGCATTGTCCAGTACACTGAACTGTACTTAGGCAGCATGAAAAATAAATTTCAATATCATTGAATTTGTACTCATCTCAAGTTAAACAGCCCCCAGGGGCTAGTGTGTACCATATTGAAGGGCAGGTATCATAGTGGGACATGGTTTCATACAGTTCCAGCTGGCTTCCTGGTTGTTTGCCTTTGCAGCCACTTCCCCCATCCTTCTGGGGCTGTGAAATTTCTCATTTTTGGTCTTCCCCTCCTCATGATCTGGTGAGACACAAGGCACAGCTCCGTGACCCCACGAGAGAAAGTGAGTCTAGGTCACTTACCCAAGCCCACCCCCAGGTGGAATATGCAAATTCTTACATGAAAGCATCCTCTGTCGTACATTCTTCGGGCTGAGAAGAGACTCAGCAATGACCTACACCTTAGAGACTCTGGCTACCTCACAGTTGCTTGGTTGCTAAGCTAGCAAGACAGAGGTGGGTCCTCCAGTGATGAGGGTAAAAGCCAGCACACCCACGGGAGGATGACAGGAGGGTTTCAGCAGGTAAAGGAGGTTCATCTGAGGAGCCATCTAGGAGATACGGACATATCTCACTGCTTGGCCACTGGTCCTGAGGCCCGTGAGGACCACAGGCCTGGCCCTGCCACAGTCGGCAGAAAGCAGCCATCTTGATCTGCTGAGCTGTGTGGCTCCCACTAACACCATCTTGCTTCTTTAACAGTCCTACTTTTTAATCCCCAGAAGAAGGAGATATTTGAGTGATAAAAAAGAAAGGAATTGAAATGGGCTGTTGAAGGAGTGGGTGTAGGTAGCTTGAGGACAAAGGCAGTATAAAAGGATCGAGAAAATGGCATAACGGGATCAGACAGACACAAAATCAAACCCACCTCTTCCTTTCCTACCTATGTGACTAAGGAGAAGTAGTGAGCCTGTTTCCTCATCAAAACCCTTTGGCATTACAGGCTGGATGAAAGGGTCAAATGAGAGCTCTCTGCAAACTGAACACACAGGGGCCAGAAGGAGAGCCTGAAAATCCCAGATGCAGAGGAGATTCCCACACCCATCACGGGGTCCCGAACCACCTCAACATGAAACCTCCCCCATGTTCAAAGAGAGCTTCTCTTGCACTCTTCCCTCATCTTGTGGACAGGTTCTCCTCACACCCAGGAAATTAAGGAACAGTGTGGGACCCATTCTTCTCAGTACAATTCCAATGAACAATCAGGACCTTTGAGGAAGGTCCTTTGCAACAAGGGTCTGCAAGATCCCTGCCAGCAATACGCCACCAATGAGCAAGTTTTTAAACAGAAGAAAAAAGTGTATCCTGACTGAGTAGGAGGCAACTCTAAAATGTCCCTTCCTTCAGGCTGATAATGCTCCTAATTAGGGGGCCCCCCTTCAACCATCTGTGCAGAGCACCCCAATAATGTGCCACGTTAACAGTGCTGGGCTCCGTTGTTCCACCTGCCCCCAAATGGACCCAAATGGAGTTTGGGATATTATTTATTATATGAATAAAAAGGATCTGGGGTCCAAAAAGAACCTGGGATGCTCTGGTTAAACAGCATTACCCACATTCATTCATTATAGGAATTCTTTAATACACTACATCATGAATCTCCAAGATAGAAATATTGCACGCAGCATGTATTTTCCAAATGCCTTTGGCCATGGAAACCTTCATGGAGGAGCTCACAAAGTATACTTTCAGCAAAACTGTGCTTGCCCATAGAAGTACAGATTTCATGGCTAGAGTTTTCTAAAGGAAATTAAATTGAAGACAGGTGGGAGGTTGTTAAAAATGAAACTCTGTGTAGATACCTCTGAGTAACTTCAAAGATAAAAGGAATAGGCGGTGGGTTATCTGGGTTGCACATGACAGGGACCTGAATCAAACAAGCTTAGGCCTGAAAAGGATTGCACTGCCCTCGGAACCCAAGGCGGCTTTCAGCAACCAGACACAGGAGGGGCTGGGACGTGGTCCTGAGGCAATAGGAACCAAAGCGCCTGCGTTCTCTCTCACTAGGTACAGGCTTTTTACACACACACACACACTTCTACACATGACTCCAATGGATACTGAGCTGGCTTTATTTTTCCTCCCGTACTACAGATTGAATCCAAGACCTTCACATAAGTAGATCTCCAGCTCTGCTTTATTTTTTATTTTGACACAAGTTCTTAGTAAATTGCCCAGGCAGAACTAGAACTCAAGATCCTACTAGCTCACTCTCCCAGCGTGCTGGGATTACAGGCATGTGCCACTGTGCCTGGCTTAGCACTGAGTTTTTCATTGTTCAGATCCTTCCAGCAGAAAAAGACTGTTTTGACTAACTGATCTTCTAGTTTAAAAAAATAAAAAAGCAGGGAAAGAGATTATTGGCTCCGTCTGGTCACGTGACCACCTCTGCAACACTGAACCAATCAGCAGTGAGCAGTGGACTGCAATCAAGTGAGAAAGCCGGGTGGGTAGTTAAGGGGTGTCTAAGAGAACTGCGCCGGGCAGAGAGCTCTGTGATGGCCATGCTGGGCCTGGGGAGCAGGCTGGGGTGGGATGAGGAAACCAGAGGCGGTGTACAGGAAGCTCTCTAACAAGCTCCGGTTCTAAATGGATACATCCAGCCAATGGAAAGACCACAGGCAGAACCCTCCCTGCCCTTCTCCTCTATTATTCACTTCCATGCAAAATATACTTTTTTACATCCAGTATGAGCTGCCTTGCTTTTCCCAAATCCTAGAGTTAAGCATGCATGAATGTGATGTTTGATACATTTTTGAGCAAAGGAATTATTTTTAAAATTTGTCCTTTAGTTAAAGATCTTTCGTTCCCCATTATTCCTCAAGGTCTGTGTCACCTCCTATTGTCCCCGTCATAGCCTGGCTCTGGCCATAGGGCTTTCCCGGTGCTGTCCCAGTTCTCCAGGGCTCTCTTCCTCCGGTGCACCTCCCTTGCCTTTCCCTTGTCCTTAGAGACCCTTGCTCAGATACCCACGGGGCTGAGTGCCCTCCCGGCCAGGCTTCACTCCAGCGTCACCTTCTGGATGAAGTCTCCCGTGACTGCCCTATTTAAAACTGTGATCGGGCCGGGCGTGGTGACTCACGCCTGTAATCCCAGCACTCGGGAGGCAGAGACAGGAGGATTGCTGAGTTCAAGGCGGCTTGCCTGGGCTCCATAGTGAGCTCAGGACCAGCCTGAACTACAAAGCAAGACCCTGTCTCAAAAAAAAAAAAAAAAAAAAAAAAAACTGTGATCGGCCCCACCTGCCCCCACCTCTGTGCCTTACCCCTCCTCACCTGCATCCTTAACAGCTATTACCTCGAAGCATAGTTCACTCATTTCTTATTCTCTGTCCCTTCTCACTAAAACGTAAGCTCTGAGCGGTCAAGGGATCTCAGACTCACGTTCCACAGAACAATAAACCTTTGCTGAGAGGGAAGAAACATTGGCACTGTGTGCACTGCCAGAGCCAGAGTGAGCGGGGGACTGGCATCAAGGAGCAACTATTATGTGCCACACATCTGCCATCCCATGACTCTTCCCAGTTCCCCTACTAACAAGATAGTAGAATCCCCCTTGAAGGATTTGTTTTAAAAAGCAAAAAACTTGCCCGGAGAAGTTGAGTCAACTTTCCCAATGGCACACGAGTAGTTAAGTAGCTGCAAGTCGAGCTCTAAACCTACATGGAACCCAAGAGCAACACTCCCTCCACTCAATTCCTTTACTGTGCAAATTGCATTTGTAAAAGCACCGCCATGAAAATAGCCCAGGAAAAGAGGTTCAGGCAACCTCTCTGGAGGGACAATGGCAAGTAATGACAGGTCTGGTCCAGTCTTCCTTTCCTGTTTGTTCCTCTTTTCTTTTCTGAAAAGCAGAATTGTCATACTGAATGGAACCTGTAGCTTTACTACATAGGAAACAGATGAAAACAGAGACACCCTGGCTCAACTGGGGGTGGAGACCCCAGTTTCCTTTCTTCTTTGCTTCCTATGCTGACCCTGGGCATCCCTGGGGAGCCTTGGAGCACCATGGTGCCCAGTCTAAAGACCACTGAATGGGAGGTGGATATTACAGGGATGAAAAATGTCAGTTGGTTGCATGGCTATGTCCCTGCCAGAGACCAGCTCTAAACACCCCTCTTGCTTCTGCTGAGATGTGAGGGTAGCTTGTGACGTGTCTACAGAGTCCCTGAGACTCAAGGCAGCTCCCCCCACCCCCGATCCAGACTTCTGATTAAACATGGTGGATTGGCCACTTGCATTTATGGTCGGCTCCCTCCCCCAGCCCCATCCAAGTGCCAGTCAGGGCTTTTCCTTTAGCACAAACCCACCAGGACAATGACAGTGGATATCAGCAAGTTTTTGGAAGCTACAGAGCAGATGGTTGAGTGGTGATTAACTTGGGAGAATAGACAGGGATGAAAACTAAGGACCTGTGCTGGAAACACTACCAAAGGCCAACTGTTCTCACCACGGAAACCCAGGGGCATCGGGAGCTGGAGGCCTCAGAAATTGCTAAAGACCAGAGTGAGAGATGGTGCTGGAACTGGTGGGATTAATGTATAGTCTGGAGTCCTTGGCCCCCACATATTCTCCCATGGTCCAAAACAACCAGATAGGTCTCTCCTGGCCCAACTGAAGGTAACACTGAAACAGCCCGGCTTAGGGCCTGGGGAGACCAGGCCCAGCCGAGGACACAGTGGGTGAGCTAAACAGAATGTAAGGAGATAAGGTAGATTTCTGACCTATCAGCAGGAAGACCCTCAACTAGTCTTCTCTACTCCATCCATCCCAAGCAGAAGCTTGGGGGATCCCTTCAAGAGAAACTAACAAATTCAAAAGACCTACAGATAACGAGAGGAGGCCTCAGAATTAACACACTTGTTAGGTCACCCCACTGTGACATTCTTTGATAAGTCCACACATACGGGAAGGGCTCTACAGTCTTTAAGTACCTCCTAACCATGAGCAGATGGCTACAGAGCCAGGCATTTAAGGAAAGAAATTAAAACCAAACAAAAAAGAGTCTTTGGGAGATACAAATCACTGTTAACAAAATAAACCATAGAGTGCAATTGCATAGGTTCAGATCCCAACTAAATCACTCACCAGCTATGTGACCTTGAGAAAGCTACTCGACCTCTTAGAGCCTCAGTTTTGTTACCTGGAAAGTGGGCATAATACTATAATCTGTTCTATAGTTTTGTTAGGTGGACTGAAATGAGTTAATTTTTATGATGTGCTCAGAAAAGTGCCTTGAGGGTATTAAGTAATAAATAAAGGTATAATAAATGAAAAATAATGTCAGAAGCAGAAGGAAACATCAAAATGATTTAATTAAAATTCTCAAGAGAGATAAGAGACAATAGTGTATCCATAAATACAAGCACAAGATGCTAGTAAAAAGGAACATTTAGAGAAGAAGGAAGAGTGTAAATTAAAGATGTGATTGCAGATATTAGAAAACAATTTGTAGAAGGGTTAGAATTGAGAATCTCTCCCAAAAGGTAAAGCAAAAAGGCAACAGATGGAAAATGGAAGAGGAAAACATACGAAAGTGAGAGGACCAATCCAGAAAATCCAACATCTTCCTAGGAGAATAACAAGAGAACAGAAAAGGAATATATTATCAAAGAACTACATGGTCTTCCAAATGGAAAGATTTCCCTAAATCCTATCCACAAGAATGGTAAAACAACCAGACCAAGACACATTCTTATGAGATTCAGGCTAACAGAAATAAAGAGAAATTATTAAAAGCTTCTGTAGGGCCGGAGATTTAGCTCAGTGGTTCCGGCGCCTGCCTCACAAGTGCAAGATCCTGAGTTCAATCCCCGGTAACCACATACATTGCTGGGGTGGTGACTCACGCCCACCAGCAATCAATACCACACACCACAGTGCTGGGCGTGGTGGCTCACGCCTGTAATCCCAGCACTCGGGAGGCAGAGACAGGAGGATTGCTGAGTTCTAGGCTTGCCTGGACTACATAGTGAGCTCAGGGCCAGCCTGAGCTACAAAGCAAGACCCTATCTCAAAAAAAAAAAAAAAAGCTTCTGCAGAAAAAAATAAAAGTCATATACGTGCGATATAGAATCAGACTGGCCTGGGAATTCTCAGCAGAAATAGTTAAAGCTGGAAGACAAGGGTGTGATGTCTTTGGATTTCTAGCAAGGGAGAAGGAGGCAGTTTTCATATCTAAGATAAAATTCTGTACTCAGAAAACCACATGTGATGTGTGAGCATAGAATTTCATTTCCAAAAAAAGGTGTTATCTCCCAGATTGACTCTTTGCAGAAGTTACTGGAGAGTGAGATTAAACCAAGGAAGTTTCTGGAAGCAGGGGGTCTAGGCCAAGCGAATTCCAGAGGCACATGAAACAAAGGATGGTGGGGGCACCAAGAGAACAGTCAGTGCCAACTGGGGGAGCAGCTGTCAGCTTCAGGAGGGACCACACGCGTGCCTCTGGCCACAGCACGGAGAAGCATTTCACAGCTCTGATACAGAGGCTGGACTTTCCAGTGACAGGGACCCAGCAAGCCAAGCGAACCAGCACACTAAAGTCAAAGAACAAAAAGCAGAGTAATTCCACAAGCAAGCAGAGCAAGCTTTCCTCTGTTGTAAGGCTGGGCTGTGGGTAATATTTACATAGTCATAGCTACGCAAAAGCTGGGCACTGATGGAACCAAAATGTCATAGACCTATATTTGGAGGGTGAAAGGAAGACACTGTCACAAAGGAAGCCTACGCCATCCTCTCCTGGGGTAGGAATTCAGTCGCTACTATCTAAAATGTTTTACAACCAAGAAATAGCTGCCAAGCCACTGATGCCATGGAAATACGAGCATAAACACCAGCAGAAGCTGCTCGGTGAGCTGCGAGTCACTGCCTCTGAGGAGTCAGACTCCGGGGTAAGGCGAGGTGGAGCTGGAAGCTGATGTTTTTCATTAGAAGCCTTGCGGTACCATTTGGCTCTTTAAATTATGTACATGGATTGCTTTGATAAAAATAAAAGTTAAATTAAAAATAATCATAAATTTTCAACATAGCTGGAAGGCCTGAGCAGCTGTCAAGGGTAACATTCCCTATTCCTCCATTACAAATGAGACAGGGCAAGAATGGATGCTAATGGTTGCTATGGTTTCCCCAACATCTCTGCTCCCAGGAAACACTGGCTCCAGGTCCTAAGGGCCTCCAAAGAATGACAGGTGGAGCTCTGGCCTGAATTCTGAGGGTCCAGAGCACAGGAGCATGCAGCTACCCTCTGAGGTAGGCCTTTGTGTGGGTGGTTGAGGGAGACTCTGCAGGTCCCTGAGGATCTAGAAAAACAGTGATGTAAATCTAAGCACCATCGGAGGCAGACCTCCAGTAAGCAGCCAAAAGCAACCTGACTTCCATCGTTCTGGGGAGACTTAATGCACATACTAAGTGTTGTGCAGAAAATAGATGAGGTCTTGTTAAAGCTTCCAGCTGGCCAGGCAATGGTCCAAGGAGCTCATATTCCTATTTCATAAAGCACCGAAAACCTACTGTGTGCCAGACACTCCAAGAGCATAATAACTCGCCTAAGTTTTTCAAGAGTTCACATCCTAGGAACTACTAGAGAATGCTACAGGCCACCGTGTGGTAGGTGGACATTGCTTTATTCAACAGCTTCCACATGAAGAGTCCTTAGAGCACCAGCCATTTGCAGTCTGGTCAGGGAACACATAAGCAATTCAAGTCATTAAATGCTATAGGGGATAGATGGGGAGAAAAAGAGGAAAGAATCAGTGCTGGGAGGGACAGCCAGCCTCGGGCCTGTTGCCCAGTTTGCCGGGTGGTGAGTGGCAGTTACAAGAGGATGTGGGGTCACAGGGAGCTGAGATCCCAAGCAGAAGGAAGGGAATGAGGACAAAAGCTAAGCATGGCTCAGGATGGCGTGATTGCTAATGGCTGCTATGGGGGCAGCTCAAAGCCAGCTCAGCAAGGGTTCATGTGTCTTGCTAAGGCTCAGTCCATCTGAAGTCGGGCTGCTCCAGTGTGGTCCTCGGACCAGGAGCCTCAGCCTTACCTGTGTGCTCGTTAGACATGCAGAATCTCGGGCCCTGCTCTGCAGCTGCCCTGACAGGATCCCCGGGAGACTCGTGTGCACATCGGAGTGTCTCAGCTCTGATCGAGGCTCCTGCATCCCACCATTTAGAAAGCAGAGGATGTCATCTTAATATCAATATATTTCTCAGACATGCCACATTGCAACTATCATAGTATGTATAGTCATTGATTGAGAAAATATTCTATAACAAAAAGCTGCAATGAATCCAGTAATGCTTTGGATGGATATTGTATTCCATAATCACATCTGTATTATGTGATCAGCTCAGCAGTCTGGTTGTACCTGCCTTCCACTGTCAGTATACATAAGCAGGATTTTTATAAATAGAATCTGAATCATCCACTGACTTCCCCTGAGATATCAGAGACATGGCCTTCCCTGGTGGCTCTTCAAGGGTGGTGTCTGCACTTGCTGGGTACCCACTCCGAATCACCAGCCTTCTTATCAAGTCATTTAGAATCTCTGAGCCTCAGTGCACTCAGGAAACACATTACCTAGAGAACCCATGAGGTAGATCTTTCTGTATGAAAACCAGACCCAACTCCACACATGGTGCCTTTGCTAATATAAGTTTTATGCATATTCTCAGCACACGGAAGTTCTAACTTTTAAACAAGTTAACTCGTGTAACAGATGCAGGTCTTGGAAACACTGAGTGACTCTCCTGGGACTCATGGCTAAGAAGTACCGGCACCGGGATTTGACTCCACATCTTCTGATTTGATCCAACTTGGTCCTGTTCACTTTAAAAATGAAAAAATAAAAATAATGCTAGGGTAGCATTCAGTTCTGTGAAGTAGAACATGTTTCTGCAGCTGATGCTCCAGGGTCTTTAAAATATTAGTGTGCTCTGTGGTTCTGGAAAAGGGGCTGGAGTCCACAGACTCATGGAGCCTCTTCTGGAACACTGTGCGACATCACACCGTTCCCTAGAATGGGCAAATTTGAGGTCATACAACATGGAGACACAGTGTTGAGTTTTCTTCCTCCAAAAGCTTGCATAGCCTCAAAATGTCACCTGTGAGCAGTCAAGCACGAACTTACCTGTCTCTGTGTTGGTTTCAGTGTTTCTTACCTAAGGATGCTGTCTTCCTGGGCCTGCCTGCCGTGCTACATACCCTGTCCAATTTTAGATAGGCAGCAGTTCGTGGATTCTTTGTGCTGTGTTTAGAAGAGCCAGCCTTTCTGACTTGCTGTGAGTTCTGAACAGCCACATCTATTTTTTTACATCTATGTTTTAAATTGAGATACAGTAAGGTTAAGAGACTTGCATATGGTCCCCAGCTCATAGAAATACAGGGCTAAAAGTAGCCTGAGAGATCGGCCCCCACGTCATTTTATCAAAAAGGAAACTAAGATTCAGCGAAGCAAAATAACTTCTCTGAGGCCACAGAGCAATAAGTAGTGTGGCTGAGAATCCAACCCAGGTCTCTGATGTCAGAGCCCACGTTTTGTGCTGCGCTGTTTCTGAGGCACCTGCCCGCCTCCTTTGAGTCTCAGCCACTTGGATTTCTCTGATGGAAGCAGAAGCAAGGACTAAGATAGAACATCTGGTCGACCTCAAAGAGCATTCAGTGGGCCTTTTTACCCGGGCAAGGACCCCTATCCATATCGCTGTCACTATCTTCTGCTCAGTGACCTTTTTCTTTGAATTCAGAGATAAAAGAGGAAAGGCCACTGAGCCCACTGTAAATTATTCTTCCCTGCACACCATCCCTGTCCAGCCTGGTACCGACAGACTTGTTACCTGGCACCAATGAGTCAAAGGGCAAAGGAGAGTAGGGAGTCAACACACCTAAAGCCTAGGCTCTGATGGCGGCCACTGGCCCTGCTCTCACTGGCCAGTGTCTTCTCCGTGGGCCCCTGTCTTCTCACCGGAGAGATGAGACATTGTTAGGCTACAGACAGGAATCTCATAGCCCTCCAATCCTATCCAGCTACGAATCAGAGATTCATTGTACTTTGGCTCCTTCATCTGTAAAATGAGCATAACATGAAAAATAAATCGGTATTTCTCAAGAAGGCTGGGAAGATCCAGGATCATGAAGTTTGTGAATCTCCAAGCCTCAGACTCTGCTGTCCACGCCAGCACTGTCTACCTGTTCCAAGGCTCAGTGCCTCAGGCCCCTGACTTGCGAAGCCCCGAGAATTCCAAAGCAGTGCAGAAAGGGGCCAGGGCCAGGGGAAAGGCAGAGTACGCGAACGAGGCTGTGTATCAGAATGTGAAGAGCCTGGATCTCGGAGCTCAAGGCACGGAAGTCTGATCACAGATTCTCTTCGCGCAGCTAGGGTAAGCCAACCTCTCCAGGCCTTTGTTTACCCCACTGTAAAATGAAGGTGTTTCCTATTGCTGTGAGGAGTGAAGGATATTGTCCTCTGGCCTCTGAGCACATGCACGCCGCTCTGGCCTCCTTGTTCTTGAAATAGGGCAAGTGCCTATCAGCTTCCGGCCCTCCACACACGCTGCTGGCCAGCCCCCGCCACCACCTGGAATGCGTCCCCACGGCTCCACCTGGGGCTCCTCTGCTCACCTCCCTCAGGTGTACTGTCAGCTCAGGTCTGCCAGAGCCAGCACCTCGGAAGACCTTCCCAACGCCACCCACGGGAGCTGCACCTTCCCCTACGCCACAGGTCTCAGCACGCGCCCTGCTGGCCTGATGTTACACGCGTCGCTGACCGGAACACGAGCTCAGGGAGGGCGGAGAATCGGCTTGCTTTGCTGCGGGGCCGCTGACCCGTGACGTGTGCGCATTCCTACAGCACTGGCTGGGAACGAGGGTGCGTGTGTGCACCCGGCTCCAGGTCTGAGCCTCCCGAGGTTCGGGGCTGCTTTCTTTGCCTGCGAATTTCAAAACAGCATCTCAGGAGGTACCAGAGGAGATGAGAGCCACGTCCTTACATTTCAGAGGCAGTTTCTCTCTCCTTCTGCCTCCCTCCTCCTCTTTCTTCCTCTCACGCACATGCGCACACATGCTCGCACGCACTGCTGGATCCCCAGGGAAATGTAAAGTGCCACAGTTGCTACTGAACAACGGTAACGTCCAGAAAAGCTCCCATGAGATGTCAGCGGCCCAGGTGGCTGTTAGGCTCCGCCTCCCCGTACCTGTCTGAACCCGCACACTGGGGCAGTACCGCTGAGACCCAAGAAGGGGATGTTTATAAACAGGTCCTCAGCTAAACCACGGTGATCTCGCGACAGCGAGGATCAGGAGGCTGTCACCACACACCGGATGTGACGTCAGCTGGGGCCTCCTGGGAGGTGTGGCCACAGCCTTGCCATCAAACCTGGGCAAATTCACACTCCTCTCTGCACCTCCATCTGCAAAGCAGGACTGGAGGGAGCTGGGAGTCTCCGTGAACAGCTGCGCACCAGTGTTTGTTCTCTTCCACAAGCACTTACCGATACTACCACGGACCTAAACAGACTTAAAACAGGGACTGGGTCCTCCAAGAACCTCTCAGTCTTGACAGAAGCTCGACTAAGGGGAGAGACAGGAAGTAACAGATACTGAGACAGCCATTGGAGGGAAAGCTAGGAGGAAGTGGTGACAAGATACCTCTGCAGAAATTACCCAAGCAGGAGAAGGGGGACAAGCATGAGTAAAGGCAAACTAAGACTGCTGCGGATCACTGAGTTCTTAAACACTGGTCCCCAGGCTCAAGGCTTCACAGTAATGCTCTGAAAAAGATTTCATTATGTTTGTACCCATTTTGCAGATGATAAAAATGAGGCTCCACAAGATTAACTCGGCAGAGGTCACCAAGCTGCACTTGACTTCATTTAATGCCTGGCCCCAATGCTCAAATATTTCCCCTGCTGTCCTAGCCTCCCTGTGGTTCTGACCCTTCAGACGGGAATACATGCCCACCTTTCAGAATGCCTAACTGTGCCATCTGGGAAGTGGGTGCTCCATCTCTAGGACATCCTTGAAGGGCTGGGTGGTGGACGGTGAGGTGGAGTTAGGACCAAACATGAAACCTACAAGCAGGTGGTTTTCAAAGAGCAGAAGGGTAAGCTGTGAAAGGCATAAGTTGCCCTACAGGGGATGAGGCGTCCATGCCTAAGAGTACTCAAACAGAACAGCCTCATTCTGTGCATGGTCATTCACAGAGGTCTCTGCCGTCCCTCGAGGCCAACCGGGAGCCCTCGAGGGCTCTACCAAACTGGACCCACTCAGAAACGAGCAACACCTTCATACTGGGGGATGCCGGGAGAAGTTAATCGAGGACTAGCTACAAAGCCACGGGCAAGGCTTGGGAGAGCAGTACGGGACGGTGCATATCGTGGGACGGGCAGCAGGAGATCCATTACCAACGCCAGGAATGAACAGAGCTGGCATCCGAAGCCAGAGATAAGGAAGCATGGAGAGATCCCTCAAACCCCCAGCCCCACCCCCCGGACCAGAGCTCTACCCTTGCACTGCAACAGCTGCAAGCCCTCGAGACCAGGCGAGGGCAGAAGAGAGGCTACACCTCGGCCCGACTCCCTCCTCTCCTCCAGTTTCTTACCTAGGTCTGCCATTAGCTGGCCCCAGCTAGAAGCCGCGTACCGAGGGAGTCTGTCCGCACAGCGGCTGCCAGTCGGACACGAGGGTAGAAGGCGGAGCGGGAAGGCACTGGGAAGGGGCACCCACACCAGGCAGCCTGCGCCGTGCCCTCCCCCGCAAGAAATCCCCCTTGAGCGGCCCTCTCCCAGCTCCCTCTCTGTGGAGTCAGGGCCTTTACCTAGCCACTGTAATAAAGTCAGTTTTGTCCAAAACAAGATCTCCTGAGCCTAGAAAATTCCTGCAGCTTTTCGGAGAGGCTTTTCTTGCTCCTTCTCTCCAACGTTTATTTCCTTGACATGTTTCCTGTAATTTCTAAAGATTAAAGATTTAAGCTTCTTTTATTGCCATGTTCTTTCCCGGTCCCATTATGCATTCTGTCCATCACTTCTTTCTCACGTGGCTCTCCAGTCCTTGCTCCACAGACTGAGAACACACACCCAAGTGGACCTTACGGCCCCCAACTTGTGTCTGCCACAGCTGGGCATCCACGGGTGACCTCTGCCAACCTGCGTTCCTCTTGATCCGGCATGATCTTTCATGTTAAGCTGTCTGGATTTTAGTTTTGTTCCAATGAACGAGGGCTCCTCGCAATGGGTGTAGAGTAGGTACATAGTAGCTTTCTGCTCTTCTTGTCCTCTTTCCCTTCCCTGCTCATAGGACCTGAACTCGGAAGGAGCCCAGTGCAGGGCCCTGGGCGATGGGAACACTATGAGGATATGCAGCACCTTCCAGCACCATCTGGGCCATCAGGGCAGACACATGGGGGACCACCCTCAAAGGGCGGCCAGCCTGGTATAATACTCTGCATTCAGAACCTAGAGATGCTCGTATGTTTAAAAGTAAGTTTTCTAAGTGGGTTTTGAACAACCCACTGCTGAACAGTATTTTAAACACGGGGTCTGTGTTTTCCTCTCGCACAAGGAAATGCAAATTGTGTGGGTGAACTCGCTATTGGCACTGCTAGCAGTGCCACCATGCGTGTGCAGCCCCTGCACCTCAGCAGGTGGAACTTCAGGAAGCCTGGGCTGCTGATCTTTCCCAGCATGCACCAGAGCCTAGGCGAGTCCACAGCAGGCTGCAGGGCAGGGACAGTCCCACACTCACTCATTCCGTTCAGGATTGGTGAAGGTGTTATGCGCCATGGTAGAGGTCGGGGGCATATGACAGTGAAAGTGAGCCATCCCCGTGAGCCCCAGGCCTGTAACCCCACCGTCTGCTCACACCGAACAAGCCACACTCCTAGTCGGGTAGAAAGAATGCTCCACCTTGATTCATTGTGACCATGAGCACGTCACTTCCCTTCTCAGGACAAGGTCATCATTTACCCAGATAACCTAGATCAGAATTCCTGAACCGCCCGATCCCTGGACTGGCCCCGGAGACTTGCTCAGATTTTCTAGCGGTGGATCCTGAGCCCTCTAAGGGATCTAATGGATTCAAGTGTGAGAATTTCCCCGCTTGCCTTTGGTGCTCATAGTCTGTGCTTTAGCTTAGCTCTCAATAATGTGCCATGTCCGGGAGATACAGGAGACTAGATGTGGCATGAGCACCCACGCTGGAAGGGCTGCTGTCATATCCAACCCGGAGAGCAACCCGCAGCAGAACGCTTGCAAGAGACAGAAACAAACTCTGAGCAGGCAGCACTACGTGCCTTGGGAAAGCCAGGGTCCTGGGGATCGGGGCTGTAGCTATGGTGTCACCGCACATAAACACAGTTGGGTACTCAAAACCCCAACCAAGTCACCTAGGGCTTCTCGATGAGGAACCACACAGCGGTTGGCAAAGCAGGGTCGTGGCACCCCCATCCCCCCCACAGCTCCGAGAGTTCTGCTCATAACAGCCACGTGCCAGAACGGCACTGTCCAATAAAGTTGCCACTACCCTGCTAGGAACAGGTAACTAATAAGCCTCCCTTACAGAGAATAAAATCATCTAAACAAGAACGTGTCCATAAGAAGAAAGAACCCATCTTGCCTGGGTATGCTAATGACATGCATGTGATATGCATGAAAATGCACGTGACACACGGAATGTACATGATATGCATATTACATGTGATGTGTATGTGACCTGCACATGATACACATGAAAATGCATGTCATGTGCACATGAATGCATGACAATGCACATGACATGCACATAACACACATGAAAATGCACATGACATACATGATACGACATGCATAGAAGCACACATGACAGGCATTAAGATGCACATGATACGCAAGTCACACGCACGTGGTATGCACATGATATGCAGGTCAATTTGCTTTAACTAATTAAAATGAAAAGCCCAGATCCTCAGTGGCACTAGCCACAGTTCATGGCCCTGGCTCCCTGGTAGGACAGCACAGGTCACAGAACACTTTCTCCTTTGGGGAAAGTTCCCTCGGGCGGCGCTGGGCTTGTCCGTCACCTTCTCCTCCTTTCATCCGATGGGAGTACGTTTGTAAAGAAGCCAGGTTATTGTAGGATCTCACCGTCGGCCGCAGCTACCTCCGCTTCTGGAATAAACTAACACCTCTTGCGAACCCCTGACCTGGTGGGATTAGCCTCGGGGGTTCTCGCTGGCTGTTTTGCCCATTCTCCAGCGCTTCGGACGGAAAGGCTTCAATTCCCATTTCTCCCCCTAAACCACAGTCCCCCGCTCTGAGCCCGTCTTAGCCGCTGGGAGCTTTCTTAGCTCCGCTGTACAGGGGGCCCGCGGCTTCAGGCAGCTCTGGAAAGTACACCTCGGCCCCTCCCTCAGCCTCTGCCTGGTTCTTCCCTGCTTGCGCAGCCTGCAACCCCGCGTCTCCCCGCGCTCCTTTTCCCATTCAAGCCTTGTCTCTGGGCCCCTCGTGGCCTCCGGCGCAGACCCTAGAAAGGTGCCTGCTGACCGCTGCCGGCCCAGCCCCTTCCTCCCAGCTGGTCCGGCCTCCCCGGAAGTCCGCTTCCCGGACCGGAAGTTGTGGGCAGCCCCGGGCTGGGAATGAGGCAGGGGAGTGAACGAGACGCGCCGCCCTCTTCGGGGGATTCACCATCTGTGGACTGACTCGCTGTATGGAAAGAGTGACACAAAACCACCGACCTACAGGGCCACGTGGGTCGGAGTCGGGGCGGGGCGGTCTCGGTGGGGACCCTCGGACTCGGCCGACTGCCGGAGAAGGCAGCCGAGCTCGTGCGTCGTCCGGGCCTCTGCTCCGGTCTGCGCAGCCACGTTCCAGCCCGGGGCTCCCTGGAACCCCCCCGTCAGCCCCCGACTCCCGGCCCGGACGAGGACAGCTCCATCCTGCGGCCCGGCGGGGCTCCTCTCCGGCACCGCAGCCCCGGGAGCCTCCCCGCGGCCCTCACTGGGAAGCTCCCGGCCTCTGCGGGCCCCGCCCGGTGCCACGGCTGCCGCAGCCCTTCCATCTCGGCCGTGTCTCCTGTGCCGGCTCGTGCGTGTTCCCACCTCCCGCAAGCCGTGGTCATAGCACCCACACGCGTGTCCGCTCCCTCGGCCCCACTCGGTCTTCTGTCATTCCTGCCTGCATTTACCCACCTCTCCTCATCCTTTCCTCCAGAACACTTCCTGGTTCAGAATCCAGACTGGCCCTGCCCCTTCGTAAGCGAGTGAGGCTGGACTCCAAACCCCCAGTCTCTCCTGGCCTCGTCCGGGATCCTTAAGATCCAGAGACAAATCGAGCACTTGTCTCCAGGACGCTGCAGCCTGGTGCCGAGCGGTGGCATGAGGGACGGCCACAGGGCGTGGCGGGGGCTCTCGCAGGAGCGCGCAGAAGCTACCGCAGGAAAAAGGAATTGCTTTGGCTACGGCTGGGACCGGGTGTTCACACGACGGCCGTGGAGCCGGTACAGAAAGACACTCCAGGCAGAAGGGGGCGCACGGAGCCGTGAGCAGCAGCCCTGGAAGGTGAGGCCCACAGGGGCCTCGGAGCTGGATGCTGCCTGGAGCGAGGCGTGGAGCTGGGGCGGGGTGAGGAGCGGGGCTGTTATGAAGGAGGGAGATGCCCTGCGGGTCACGTTTGGGAGCTCACTCTGCAGGCTGCGTGAAGAGGGCAAGATGGGGACGGGCTCCGGTACGTGCTGATACGCGTGCTTCACCCACTGTGAGCGTAATACAGAGGGAGAGCTGGACTCTACCGCTTAACACTCCGGAGCTCAAAGGCCCAGCGGGTTTTGCTAGACTCAGTAAAATCAAGGCTGTTGGCAAGGCTGCGTTCCTGTCGGAGGCTGTAGGGAATCCACTCCCCGGCCCTTTGTAGCTTCTAGAATAATGGTGGCACGCCTCTGGCACGTATGTGAGTCGTTTTTTCTTTAAAAGATATTCGTGTGTGAGTTGGTTTTTTGTTGTTGCTGTTGTTTTTTCTTGAACTAGACCTCAGTTTTGGGTTTCATTGCAGTCCTGGCACTTTGCAACAAATAGGTGGGTATGGGGTTGCAGTTTGGCCCTCTGTCCTTGGTCTAGAAGCTGCCTCCCTTCCTTGGTTTGTGGATCTTCTCCATCTTCAAAGCCCACAGTGGAACAGCTCACCATTTTCCTTCTGAGGCCCACACTCCTGCTCCCTCTCATAAGGGTCTCACGAATGCATTGGGTACTGTCTCCAAGGTCTCAGGGTCTGTCACCTAATGATGTCTGCCACTTCCCTTTGACCAGGTAAAGCTGAGTATCCAGTTCCCACTGGTGACAATGTGGACACCTTTAGGAGCCACTGCTCTGCTTCCGCATGGTCCTTTTAGTCTCCCCTCGCGCTTTTCAATCCCAGGATTCCCTGAGCAGCCCTTGTCACTAACAGTGGCTCTGTCTGTCTTTGTTGTTCCAGAGGAGACGACGTTTGAAGCAGGAGTCAAAGTTCAGATTCACAGCCAGTCCGAGCCGCCTTTCATCCAGGAGTTGGGCTTTGGGGTGGCTCCAGGGTTCCAGACCTTCGTGGCCACACAGGAGCAGAGGGTAAGTTCCCTGGGCTTCCGGGATTCACCAGTCCTCAGCCCGGTTCAGCCTGCAGAGGCACCAGCCGGAAGTAGAAATGAGATCTGCTCTTCCGGGTCTGGATCCACCCAGGAGGCTGCACCAGAAGCCTGGCTCTACAAGGATCTTTACCCTGAAGTTGGAGAAAGATGCTGATTGACCTCCTTTACCCATTTCCTGGTGTCACCTCTTGGCGCCCAAAATTGAGTATGGGGAGAAACTCAGCTGATTTCCTTTTTCACTGAATTGGTTGAGGATTTTTCCCCATAACATTCTTTCGCATAGATTTTCTGCATATTAATTTAAAAAGAATCTCTTTCACCAAAGGATGTTTAAGGGAAGCTGCTAACCAGAGTTTCATAATCTCATTGCTTGTGTTAATGCAATTCAACGTGGCCTACAAAATGAGAAGGGGGAAGGTGTCTCTCCCCGTCGTAAGTAATGGAGTGAACAATTCATCATTCGGGGAACCCCGCCTGCCTTTTGATGTGGCCCCGGAGGGACCCCAGCCTGGCGGCAGGTGGACTCCGCCGGTCTGTGAGGGGAGGACTGGCACCGCCTCCTGTCGGCCGCGGGTTTTACATCTCAGAAAGGGGACTCCCTGACTCTCGGGAGGGAAGGAGTCTCAAAGCAGGACGATGCCAGAGAGACATGGAAACCGTTCTTCTCTCTCATCTCCTGGATTTTTGACATCTGATTTGCCGGGAATGTAAGTTGTGGGGACGAGGACCTGGAGAACCCTCAAACAGATCACAGGAAATGGTTTTGTTGGCGAGGCTCTGAGCAGACGGGAAGTAGGGGGTGGGCGAGGAAGAGTCAGAGAGAAAGGTGGCCGAGCAGGGAGGGAACGGACAGACATAACTTAGGAACTCGGCTTGTTTTTAAATTTGGACTCAAATACCATCTTTCACTGAATACCAATCACAGCTGTTTAGCCATTTTAGAAATCAATATTCTGCGTTAAAAATTGGTCCTGCATCTGTTAAGCAAGGTGCGCTTTTTGCATCTGTGGAGACATGTTGATGGTGACAGCCTCACCCCCTGTGCCCTGCACACTTGCTGGGCAGTTGGCAGAGGCCAAGTTCAGCCTCCATCTCAGCACAGCGGGGTGGCTCTGAGCCAAGGGCAGGCAGGTCAGCTGAGTCTCTGCAGGCTTCGGAGACCCCGGTGGGCGGCGCTAGCCGGAATGGGCGTGTCCACCAGTGGGCGAGGTGGGATCCACATGGCGCAAGCGGAGCAGTACATCCCTGAGGATGAAGGAGTAAAGGGGCAAGTTTAAGACTGACAATTGGAGAACCGGGAAGAACGAGAACATGACCTACCCAACAAAAGCTCCCAGACAGACAGGAAACCCAGGGCCAGGGATTTAGCTCAGTGGTTGCGGCACCTGCCTTGCGAATCCAGGTCCCAAGTTCTATCTCCTGTACCTCCCCTCCCCCCCAAAAAAACAGACAGGCAACCTGGGTGAACTCAGAGCCTGAACTGTTAGCCTCAGTGGGCTCCTGAGTCCTGGCAGAAATAAACAAAGCCAGCCACTAGGGGAGATGGTCAGGGAGGATTTGTATCACTAACATCCCACTGCCACAGGGAAGAAGGTCCAGTGTGGCTAGAACTTAACTTGGGTTTGGACAAAGGTGACCAGGGGTCTTAAAGAAAGAATAAGAGAAGGGGATGAGAGAGAGAGAAGGGATTGGATAGATTTAGCAGAGGCCCAGAAGCAGGCTTTACAAACTGTGGAGAAAGTAAGGGATGGAGCCACATGAAGCCCTCTGGGTTGCTCCCTGAAGCTTACTCAAGTTGAACTCCTGCCTCATGGGGCCTGGGAGACAGGGCTCTATCCTCAGGTGTTTGCCGGAGCAAAGGGTTTATTCTTTTAACCCTTGAGTTTCTCAGGCAGGCACCTGAGGGCGGCGAAGGTCACCTTGGGGACGGCTATGTTAGTGTTTGTTCAAGTCAGTGTAGGCCAAGGTTGAGGGCCAGGAGAGGAGAGGCTGGCGGGTCCTGGCCAGTCTGGTCAAGCAGAGACCTGGGTCCACACTTTCTCGTGGTATGTGAGCCAGCCTGTGTCCCTCCCGTGAACCAGGCCCAGGTTAGACCAATAAAGGCGCACGTGAACTCCTGAACTAACTACAGATAAGTGTTTGACTTGGTATTCAAGATAAATCTGACCGGGGTGTGCCGAATGTACCTGCCCCCGCGATCTGGTGGCAATGTTCTTCTTGTCTACACCTCGCTGTGAGCAGCTGAGTAAGTGAGCGTTCTTAGACACTTGGATGGTAACTTCTTCCTCCCCCTGCGGAGGTAGGAGAAGAGGAAGTTCCTCGAGGCTAATGTTGTTCATCGGCGTAAGGGATGCGCTTACCCTCTCTTTTACCTTCCATGTGGAAGAAATTTCTCCTATGAGTAGGAAATTGGAACTGATGGTGTTTTAAAAGCCTTGAGTCACTGTTTGTCCTCCGCATATCAAACTGAAGGGCCCCACCCCCACCCGGTGGTGAGCAGGGTGAAGAAACGGCATTTCCCAGCTTTGGCGGGCAAGTCGTGCTTCCCTCTGAAGAACACTCTCGGCAAATCAGCCTCATTCATAGCAGTGGTCCTCTGATTATTATAACTAATAATAAGATATTTGTTAAACATTTTACAGTCTTCAAAGCATTTCCACATCATCTCATTTCAACATTTCATTCATATTAATAAATACAAAAACACATCCGAAGGCTAAATCTAATAATACATTATGTTTACATGTATATAAAAGAGCATCTTCATAGGAAATAAGGCTTGAAGGAAATAAGCCAAAATACCCACAGTGGGGGAATTATGAATGATTCAATTTCTTTCCCGGGCTTTCCATATCTTTGATAATGTGCTTTTATCTTATTTTATTTATTCATTCACCAAATACTTGGTGAGTACCTGATTACGAGTGGGGAAGGGATGACAACCCTAACAGACCTCGTCCCTGCCCCCACGGAGCCTACGGACTACTACTCTCTTTAATGAAGGGAAAAATAATGTCAAGCCAAGGATCAGCGGGGGACTGGTCCTCCCCACACGCTCTCCTTCTGCTGTGTGCTCGCCTACCCAGCCAACCTTTGCTGTTCAGACACAACATTTTCATCGATTGAAAGGACATTTTTTTCACGTGCATGCAATCAGGGTTTATTTGACAATCAATCAGATCTTAAAGTTACAGTGGACAGTGTTTTTCGTTCGTGCGGGTGTATAAAATCATGCCACATCCTACAGTCGATGGCATATCTGTGAAATATGACAGTGACATTGCTCTCAGTTCTGAGTTTCTGCTGGCTCAGCCCATAGCTCGAGGAAACGTTGCAAGAGGGCCAGGGGTGGCGAGGCAGTGCGGAGCAGACAGCCCTTCCCTGGGCTCTGTGTGAACTGTGCTGGGGAAGCTGACCCCAGAGTGCGAGACCTGAGAGGAGCCGGGAGTGAAAGGAACCACCCTGGGAAGGAGGAAGTTCGATGGCGTGGCAAAAATCCTCACAGACACACACACACACATAACATTTTGATATTTTTAATTTTATTTTGTAATGCAAAGGAATGCAATCTTAGGCTATAAACCAGATCCATAATTGCTTTTTTTTTAAATCTTCATTTGCCTTAAACCCAAACAACCCAAAGTATTTTCCTGGCTTCTGGGATACCCTGAGCAGTGATTCCCTGGCTAGCTGAGACCCTGCATGGGCCCCTGCCCAGTCTCGGAGCCTCCACACCAGAGACAGGCAGTACGCACCAGGAACAGAAACAGAAGGCTGAAGGAATAGAAAAATAACAATGGTTGCTCCTAAGTGAGCACGGCCTACCCACCAGGCATTAACCTGCAGGATACCTGGTATCCTCTGTCTCATTTAATCCGCCTCAATAATTTCACAATGAGTATTATTATCTCCTCTTTGCAGATGACAAAACTGCATGGTTAAGTAATTTGCTCGAGGTTGCATATCTGGGAGAATAGCATAGCTGGACTCTAAGCCCTAACCTCTCAGGTCTCCATGCCTGTGTTCTTTCAGCATGGCTGTAACTCGGGCAGACTCTCAGGACAGAGCGCTGGAATGAACGCAGAGAGTGATAGGCGCCTGGGCATTTTCTTTTCTTATCTTCACTTCAAAGAAACAAGGCTACCCAGTGCTATGGAGAACAAACCAGTGTGTGAACCCAAGAGCTCTAGTCCTGACTGTCTCATGGGACTTTAGACAAGTACCCTACTCCCTGGGCCTCAGTTTTCCCATCTGTGGAATGGGAGGGTTCGTTAGATGACTTTTATCGGCCTCTCACCAGGGAGTCCTCGCCTATGTTCCCTCAAGGGAATAAGGATGTCCTGGAAGCTCAGCCACAGCAGTTCTGTGCATTCTCTCTGTTCTGCCCGCTGTGATACCCTCCACCATGCCAGCCGGCAGGGATGCTGCTCCAGGTTCCTGGTAGATAAGCCCCTCCCAGCTCTGAGGGTCGGAATGTAGGCTCCTGACTGTGTGAAGCAGGAGATGGGACACGGGGTAGCAGTGCTCAAACTCCAGGTGAAAAGTTCTGGCCACCTTCCCCGACGTTCCTTCCTCGGCCCATAGAGTGGCCACACCTCTGCCGCTGGCCGTACACAACCCTTCCCTTCCGCCACTGCTTGTGCTTCACACAAATCCAAACACCTCAGAGTGGTCCCAAGGCCCCATCCACCTCTCCAGCCTCCTCTTCTACCAGTGGCTGGCAGCACAGAGCCTACGTCCCAGCAGCAGAAAGCCATCCACCAGCAGTGCAGCCGTCTGTGATGCCTGCAGCCGCTGTCCCCTCTGCCTGAGACTCCTCCCTTGTCCCCGCCTACCTGGAAAGGACCTTTTCGTTCAGACTTCCAGCTAGCGCTCCAAGGCCACAACATCTCAGAAGACCTTCTCTGCCCTTTCCTGCGACTCTCCAAGTCCAGTTAGCTGTCCCTTAAAACACCTCACACGCTCATTTATTCCTTCAGCCAATAGTTACCCATGGAGCACCTGAAGCTCTTGGATATGAAGACAGGCAAGTGACAGTACCTGTCTTGGAGGATGTAGAATGAAGAAGCATTTGGGGAGATATTTTATCACACCCCTCAGAGACACAAACCTCTCCTTGTAGGCTTCTTGTGTGTGTAGAGCACTGCTTCTGATGCCTAGCTCTTGGGAACTCCCTTCCCTACCTGCCATCAGCCCTGGGCTCAGAGAAGCCTGGGAGCTCCCTGAGGGCTAGGATTGTACCCTCTGCATACAATTCCGAATCCCCAGAGGCTTGCTCACAGAGGAGCTCAGTAAGTGTGTGTTACTGAACGAATGAATGGACAAATCCCGCACTCAAAACGTTCCCCTTGCCTTTTTCTCTCCCTAACATTTCCATTAAAATCTACCATGGGATCCCTTCTGCCAACTGAGGCTAAGCAGATTGAGATAGACCACAATAGCATTATTTCTAGCTACAAAGTTAAGAGATTCTAATCAAATTGAAAGCACACGAAAGGGGTCAGGGCTGAAAAATATAGATCTAGAAGGTACCTGTGTAAAAGGAAGTAGATGAACAGGTAAGAAAATTACCACAGGTCTCTAAAGTTCAGGGAGGACTAAGTGAATGACTGAACATAGGTGTGTAAGCACAAAACTGTGTGTTCCTGTGGTCTGTAACACCAGCGTCTGTAACAATGACATAACAGTCAAACTCTAAACTTAATCCAAAGTGACTACCAAGACTCCCAGTTATGATTTAATAGCAAAAGTGTTTTTTTTTCCCAACCCTTCCTGAAAGACTGTGGTGGTGATTCTTGTTTTCCAAATGTTTATCCATATTGTCATCCAATGTTTATTCAGTCACCTTGCTTGCACATCTTAATAGGCCTGAGAATGAATCTGGAGATCTTTCATGGTTGTTTGCATCACTCGTAAAATTCCCTGGGAAACACAGCCTGGGGTTCAGAGTTTGTGGTTTCAGAAATACCTTGAGGAGCCAAGGTTGACCGTCCCCACCCCAATGAGCATCTTTCTCACCAAGACCCCCTTCTGTTACCAGCTTGCAACCAACAGGAGCGAGAAGGGTTCCCCTTCCACACCCTAGATTTTGAGCTTGTATCCATGATCACAGCTGGTCCCTCATCCAATACCTGCCCACCAGTCTGTCTGAGGTTGTAAATAAAGGCAAATACAAATGCTCAGGTCCTACCAGCCCATTAGGTCTTTGGCAGAATTTCTGGTCCCGGTTGCCTCCTGTAGAAGGCTGACCCTTTGCCTTTGGCATAGGTTGGCCAGATGCCCAACATTTGGACAATCCCACTGTGGCTTGCAACAATATTGCCTACCCCAGCCCTGAATTCAAAGGCCCAGCTGTTGGGTGGGGTGCCTGCCACCTGCTTATGACAGATCCTCTCAGGCTTCCAAATTCAACTTCCTGAGAGCCTTTCAAAGGGAAGACTCATTTGTCAATCTGACAACTAGTCCATGGTCTTTAATATCTGTGTTTCATGGGCCCCATTAGCAATGGAGGCATGCCCAGTTGTTTTGTGTTGTTTTCTTTTCCAAGGCAGAAGAGAGAATTCATTACACATGCCTTCAGCAACTTCCAAACTGCCAAAGCTGGAGACACAAAGACATGGCCTGCTGCATGGCCACTGCCTTCACATCCACAGGGTACACCGCTTCCCAGAAACAGGCTGGAAATAAGAATCAATTAAGCATCTACCAGCTGAGTACTTAATTGCTACTCAGCCTCCACAGCAGAAATTTCTTCAGTTCTCCAGATAGTTTTGCCAAGAGTCTGGCTTTCATCATTTCTTTGCTGCACTATATGAGTTTGTTTGTTTGCTTGCTTGCTTGCTTGCTTATTTGTTTGTTTACTTGTTTATTTTTCCAAGTGGAGTTGATGGTAAGGGCGGGAGAAGGAAGAGAAGAGTTCTTAAAAGAATTGTCGACCCATTGGGATGAGCCAGGTGTTATGCTCAGCTCTGCTGAAAGCGTCAAAAATTGCATCCTGGGCCGGAGGGTTAGCTCAGTGGTTCCGGCGCCTGCCTCGCAAGCGCAAGGTCCTGAGTTCCATCCCCGGAAACCACATATAATGCTGGGCGTGGAGACTCAGGCCCACCAGCCATCAATACCACATACCACAGTGCCGGGCGGGGTAGCTCATGCCTGTAATCCCAGCACTTGGGAGGCAGAGACAGGAGGATTGCTGAGTTCCAGGTTTGCCTAGGCTACGTAGTGAGCTCAGAGCCAGCCTGAACTACAAAGCGAGACGCTGTCTCAAAAAAAAAAAACTGCATGCTATAAAATGGATGCAAGTTTAGGAAGAGAGAAAGTCATTCTCTGTAACACCTCCCTCTGGCTTGCCTCTCCATCTCCTTTGCTTCCTAACAGTCTCCAAAGAGATCCTGCAACTTACTGTGAGGATTTTCTTCTTTCCCTTTCACTCCCCAGCCCATCTCTAGCCATCAAGCTTGACTTCCTCAAAGCTACACCTGAAATCGCGAGAACTAAACCCAAACTCTGCTGACAAAGACATGCCTCCATCTTCATCCTACCTGGGTCCCAACCACACGTGGGCTGCTGCCCTCCTTTAGTCACTCACATCTGGTCTCCCTTCACCTCTCCGCTTTCTTGGCCTAAGTCCTGTCTCTAAGCCACCCTTTCCCTGTCCACCTTACTGTGTGGGGCATTCCGGAGTGTTTGTTTTTGTCCCGCCTCAGCCTTCCATCTCCTTAATTGAGGTCACCCTTTCCCATGCCTCTCAGATTGGCGCCTCCAGACCGGGTGTATCTCTTGAGCTCCAGACCTGAACCCCCTCAGCTCAGACTCCCAGGACGTCACCAGCTCTCTGGGAGCCCTGAGCACATCAACAGCGTCCTTTGAGTCCCGAGGACATTTCCCTTGAGTCTCACAGCATCACGAATCAGTAACATCAACTAAATTCATTCCTTTCTCCTGTCTCCACATCTGTACCCCAAAATTGGTGATCCCTCTAGATTCCCCCTCCTGGGAAGGGCCTGAAGACAAATCTCCATTCACTCGGGTGGGACCTTGTGCCTTATTTTCGTGTAAAACTTGGATAAGGATGATTTCTGCCTCAGAAGATATCTAGAGGATGAATGAGTTCATTTAATGCAAAGCCTCTATGGACATTTTAACATAAAGTAAGTGCCCCATAAATGCCAGCTATTACTAACTCCCACCCCACACACCACTTCAACGCAGGTCTTCATAATTGCTCACCCACCTAGATGATAACAGCAGCTGCCTTGCTGGTCTTCTTATCAATCATCCTGACCTTCTCTGTTTCATTCTCTGTATCAGCAAAATCAGTCTGTGTTTGGTTTGTTTGTTTGCAGTACTGAGAATTGAACCCAGAGCCTCATACAGCTTTGCCCTCGAGCTACATCCCAGACTAACATCTCCTTTAAAGTCCAACTTGGAGCACCCCGCTCCCGCAACAACCACGGGGTGGAACTCAGAAGCCTCTTCCCAGACCTCCCAGGTCTGGCTCCTGCCTCCCTTTTCAGTGGCCTCTCACTCCTCCCCATCGCTGCCTTCCCACACATCTACCTTATGTCATGTCTGATTCCTCCTGAGTATCTCACACCCTTCCTGCCTTTTCCTTGTCTGACTCTTCCTGTGTGTCCTTCCTACAAGGCTCAGCTGCAGGGGACTCCTCCAGAAGGCCCTCCCAGTGTGTCCTGGGGGATCTCTGCCACAAGCGTGCCCGTTACACTCATGGGTTCGCTTATCTGGCTTCAGATTGGGAACTCTTTGAGGATATGATCCTATCGTATATCTAGGATTTGTATCTCAGTTTCTTACAGAAAGATAATTGATAAGAGGTATGGTTAATGCATACATTGATTCATGCACCCATTCACATCTTTCCCACCCGTACAATCAAGTCTGAGTTCCACATCGGGCTCCAGCTGTCCTTGTTCCCAATGCCGTATCTCTCTTCCCGCCTGCACCCATCCTCTCTGGTCCACGCTGTCCTCACACCCAAGCATCGAGCCTTCTCCCCACCCCCTCCCTGTCCCTTGATCACCTCACACTGACCAGCTTACTGAACCTCGAGCACAAACCAGGCATGGATTGGGGGACAGCAGTGAGGAAGGCCACCCTGGTTCTTCTTCGAACTTACAGCCCAGCGGGAAAGGCTGCCAATCAACCAACCATCAAACATGGATTAAGGGCTATATCTGTCTGTGTAATATGCCCCGAGTACACTGTACACTTCTAGAGGGAAAAGTTGAGTTCTTATCATTCCAAGAGAGAAGGATGGGTGGGTGGAATATTGTAGCATAATCTCTGCGGACCAACTTCAATAACTCACAGCCCATTTAAGTTCGCTTAACCTTCAGATAGGATGTAACTGAATTTAAACACTCTAACACTAGGAGGGAAAGAAAGAGATGGGGGAGGAAGGTCATTTTATTGAGGGCATTAAAAAGATAAGCTAAAAATGGCATTAACTGGCATGGCAGCTGTAGCCTGGGGCCAAAGTCTAGGCCCTGTGTGGTACCCACAGGGCCAGAACTTGCCCTGCTACACCCTTCACACTGGCTACAACACCAAAAGCTGGCTGCTTATCTCTCAGGGGGTTATTTCCTTCTTGGGCTCAGGCAGAGGGAAGGGACCTCAGGTGTATTGATGCACTTACTTTATCTTACTCAAGAGATGAGTTAATAAATCAGAACATCCCTTGGTTGGGTCCTGTGCCCAGCACCATGTTATGTTTTGATTCATGAGCAGCTTGCTATCTGAACTCTCGACAGTGTAGCCTTGGTTTCTGACTTTTTTTATAAGGAAAAAAGACAGTCGGAGGAGACAATCTGTACCGTACCTAGGCTAAACACTTTCTTTTTTGTTGTTGCTGTTCCAATTGAGAAGTTTAAATAATTACAAACTAATCTGTTGGTGGTATCAGTGAGAATGAGTGAAAGGCTATGAATCATCTCCGGGATGGTGTGCTCCCTTGGCAAGGGCAGGGGCAAAGAGTACCTGAAAAAGACATCTCTTTCTTGGTCTTTCCTCTCCTCCTTCATGCTTAAAACAACTATTTCCCAGACATCAAGGCCGAAAAAGTCCTTGAATTTGTTTATGTTGTGACAAACAGGCTGGACAGCCCCAGTAATAATCATACTCTGCAGGATAGTAAATCTTGGTGCTTATCTGTTAGACTGCTCTCTCCATGAGATGCCTCTACTGAGATATTTCCTCTCTCTCTGTCTCTCTCTCTGTTCCCCTCTCCCTCTATCTGTCTTGCATACACACACACTTCTTGAATTTAAAAGGTTTTAACAGGAGCCAACAGCCTAGTCATATAAACGGACCTAATGATGCCAGTTATTTGCATGTCTTGCTCCATCCGACTAGAGAATCCCTGCTGAAGGCCAGGGCTCTGTGGCAACCAGCCCAGTTCCTAACCCCGTAACCCTACGAAGGGACACATGGCCCACCCCTGCAGCAGTTACCCCTAAGGAAGAAAACTCATCCTGGAGTGAGAGTCATCTTCTCAGACTGGTTTTCTGCCATACGTATTAAGATAGCAACAGAGTCCTAGAAAGTGGAGCCTCCGGTGCATTCGGGTAACAGAAGGAAGCTATCTATGGTATCAGATGCCGGTCTATAGGAGAAGTAAAGGGGCCGCAGAAGGCACAAGCAGAGGAAGACTGAACCCAGCCAAGAAGCCACCCGTCTCTGGCAAATGCAGATGACACAGCTGCTGAGGACAACGGAAACTAGTAGAGTTTGGGGGCTGGGAAATGGTTGGGGTTTTGCAGGATCCATTAAGAGTGAAAACACACATCCTTTTCAACCTAGAAGTTTCTACTTCTTGCAATGTGCCCTCAAGATATCCGTACACTTGTACACCGAGAAAAATGAGTAAAGATCTTTTTGGCAGCCCTGTGTGTATGAGCAAAAAATTAGAAAGGATTTAAATGTTCAAAAGGATGATTAAATTAAGGAGGGAGATGCATATTCATTCCACCAACCCTCTGCAACAGTTAAGCCAGGCAAGGAAGATTTGAAGGCCTCTGGGGGAAAATTTCCAAGACTTACTGGAGGTGAAAAAACTCAAGTTGCAGCACAGTATATACAATGCAGTCCCATTTGTATTAAAAGTGCCCACATACTACACTTTTATAAATGTACCTGTCTGCCTATTAACGAACAGAACTCCAGAGAGGGTGCACCTCCTACCGGTTGGCTCAGAGGAAGGAGCAGAAGTGAAGGTGAAGAAAGATTTTCATGTTTTCTGAATCCCTGAGATATTTATAGTGAGAATACTTTTGTATATTCTTGTATTAACTGTCGTGCAGTTTTTAAGGCCATGCATAATGCAGCTACTTACAAATATATTTTATGACTTGGACCTATGGCTAACAGTAGGCTCACATGAAGATGGGGAGACTAGTCTGTTCTTCCCAGAAAAAGTCAGACCCTCCCTGTCACACCACCTGCACAAATAGCTTCGCTAGACCCTGCCTCTGCACCCAGCACCTGCTGGGCTCATGGGAACAATTCTGTAGCTATGAAATTTCTCTTTAAGAAAAGCCACTTTTGGGCCAGGAATTTAGCTCAGTGGTTCCAGCACCTGCCTTGCAAGCATAAGATCCCGAATTTGAACCTCAAAAACCAAACATATAACAATACCAGGTGTGGTGACTCACGCCCACCAGCAATCAGTACCACATACCACAATGCCAGGGATGGTGGCTCACACCTGTAATCCCAGCACTCGGGAGGCAGAGGCAGGAGGATTGCGTGATTTGAGGCTTGCCTGGGCTACATAGTGAGCTCAGGGCCAACCTGAACTACAAAGCAAGACCATGTCTCAAAAAAAAAAAATGCTGTAAAGATGTTGGTGTTTTTGAAGTATTGTATTGTATTGCGTTGCATTGTATTGTATTTTTAAAGTGCCTCCTTCCCACTCCACGCCCAGCACTGTAGAGCACAGTTCTCAGAGCCCGTGAAGAGCACATAGGTCCCAGCAGTATTTGTCCTCCGTGTGTGGCAGATGATGCATTCTATAGGCTCAGTGAGTTGAGCGGGATCCAGTTAGGTCAGACAGTGTTGATCAGGGGATTGATTGACAGCCGTCCTTCACTGCTCCATGCCATTTTTGGATGTATCACCAGGATGTTCCACTTTCAGACTGAGGAGGTCACCTCTACCTCCCTCACTGTCAAGACAAAAGGAATAGCAGCACTTCCAGGCCTGTCCCTTGTTACGTGTCTGTCTCTGGGACTTGAGACTTAATCCATCATGCCTGGCACCAGCCTCCCTGCTGAAGCCACAGGAGAGGCCCTGACGGCATGAACTGAGGTGAATGCATTGGACTGAACTGTCCTGAGTCTCTCACTTTTCCACCTTGATCAGAGCCAAGAGGGGGAGCAGCCTGGCCCAACCTGGAGGCCACCTACTCCGTGACCCAAAGGGTAACAAGGAAGATCTGCCTTCCTCCTTTCCGCAAGGCACTTCTGGGGCTTCTCACTGGCTCACAGAAGGGAGAGGCATGGGGTGGCCAGGGCAGAACCTCAACTAGGAGCCAGACCTCCCCAGCTCTCCAAGAAAACACAGCAGTGGAGAAGAATTCCACTACTGTTCTGAGGAAGACAGCCAAGGAATTATCATGATGATTTCAAGGATCATAATCATCCCTTGAAGGTCTTCTCTGCGAGTCCAGAAGCTTTCTAGACCAGCACACCCATTATCTCAGTTGTGCCTCACAAATCTAATCAGGTAGGAAGGACTGGTAACCACTTAACAGAAAGTTAAACTAGGCCGCAGAACAGTTAAGAAACTTGCCCAAGGATACACAGCTGGAAACTAATAAACCTTGGAACAAGGATCAGCTTAACACCAGGGCCCAGGTTCTAAATATTGCAAAATATTGTCTTCAATCACCTAGGGATATTCTGGTTTTGTTCTGGTCTGGAGAATTGGGTTGGAGGAACTCAGAGACGGTGGAACCCAGCACAGAATGAGTTTTCCTCAGGGTAGGTGCCATGAGCAACACCAAGTGTGATGAAAGGAAGATCACCTAAGGAAATGGAAAATTATCACAGGCCCCAGGAGAGGGGAAGGGACTATGCAGACATGGCACCAGCATGGGCACAGTGCCGCCAAAAACTGGGGGGCGTGAGTATGACAGGCACAGGGGAAAGTGCCAGCACCAACTGCCCTAGCCTGGAGGCCCTGTTTTAGGTTTGCCAAGAAGATCTCAACATATACCCACTGAGGAAAATGGGGGGAGGACAGGAAAATAGGGGAAAGTACCATTAGCATCCTCTCAGAGAAAGGAATGCTGATTTTTTTTTGAGTAGGAAAATTTTATTGAGAAAGCTTCTGCCTTAAGAGAGACAGAAAGGGGGACCCAGAAAGTGGGTAACCCCCTACCTCACTTTCTAAAGGGCTTTTATAAAGCAAAGCCACAAGGTGAGGCGGGTCTGAAATAGGGGGCTACCAATAAGATTCAAAAAAGGTAGATGGGTTACAATTGACCAATGAGTACAGTGGGGGCTTCCAATAAGATTTGAAAGAAATGGGCAAACCGTGGCTAACCAATGGGTAAGTGACAAGCATAGCTACTTCAGCAACTTTTTTGATTGAATAGGGTCCAATGAGAAATCGAGCCCTAGAGGGTCTTGCTTGCCAGGAGACTCCTCCAGGTGGTTCAAGGTCCTGCCCGTTATCTGGGGATTTTGTAATTACTGTCTTCCAGGGAGGGGCTGGATCCAGACCTTGACCTTCTGTCAGGAATGCTGATGTTTTAACATCTTTCCTTATAGTCTTCTCTTTGTATACTTATCTTTTTCTGCCTTAGTTGGGGGCCTGGGGATATAAGAAGCAGATGTCTCAGAGGATGAATTCAGCAAAGGGTGGTGACTTCTGGATTTGGAAAAGCAAAGAACTGGAGCTGCCACCCAGAGCTGCCCCCTCCCCCATCCTCTTATTCCTAGCCTTACCTACACACGGTCTCACCTCCATTTGCCCAAAGCCCACAGTTACTGGGCCCTCCTTCCCAGTGGGGCTCAGGAGCAGTAGGCCCATAGTCATCTCTGGTCTACTTTGTTCATTGGATTTGATGTTTTCTTCTTTTATTCCTCAACACCATTTCCACCAAACTTCTGTCACAGAAAGTCCTGACTGGAGCTACCCGAGTCACCCCCCTCCCTTGTTCCTTGTTCTCCAACTCTAGGGACAATGTGTAAGCACACATACCAGGCTGGTTCATCAAACCCACCTCGCAGGGTCAGCTTCCCTGGGCTCATCCAACAGATGGAAAAACTGAAGGTTTGTTGGTGGACAGGTCCATTTCAAACCCAGACCTTTCAAATTCCAAAATCTGGGCTCTTTCTGCCATTCCGACCTGCTCTGAGATCACAGGCCACCAAAGAAGCCAGAGCCTCTCCGTGTGTCCAGAACTCCCGGCAAGGGAAAATAAAACCCTCGACTGAACAGAATTCATTGCAGAGCTACATGTCTTTTCCTAATGCCAATTTCTCTCCAAATGTCATTGTTATTGCTTTGTTTTACGGTCTTCTAAGAAACCACTTGAAGATAACAGAACACTTCCGGATGGGCAGAAAACATTGCTGTTATTTGTGCCCCGTTTTCACTCCTGACTAATTCCTCCAGGCTTGTCCTGGTAGAAATGAGAGTGAGTCACTGTTGAATTTTTCCAAGGAAACGCATTTACACTTGGTCCTCATGCCATGGCAACATCAAAAATACGGGATTGTACCTCCTGTTCCTGGCATCCAGGCAGCACCGGAATCCACCTAGGATGGGCTTTATTGTACCTTCGCTTTCCCTTGTGTTTTCTAGCAGGAAACCAGATTATTCATCCTCTTCTCAGTGGAGAGATGAATGTGTCATTGCAGGTCAGGAACAAAAGCTAAGCCCCCTGCCTGTTCATTACCTTGCAATGTGGAAAAGAGAAAGCAGCAAACCAGTTTTAGAGCGGAAAGCAGGAGGCCTGTTTAGAGTCCTGATTCTGCCATGCACTATCTAGACACTCTGGGTAAGTATTAGACATCTTTGGGCCTCAGACTATCAACCTGTCAAGTGAGACAGTAATGCATAATTATCTCCTTTGGCTGCTAAGAGAATCCAATTTGGTAATAGCCGTGCACAGTATTTCACTCGTGAAGTAGCTACATCCTCCTTGGATAGAAAGGCAATCACACATAGTAGAGTCTGGCACATCTGATTCAAATATGCTCTCTATTTTGGAATGGTAGCAAAGGGATGAGGTGTCTTTGACCTAGTCAGTGGTGGTAGTGGAGTCTCTGTTGTTTCCAGCCAAGTTGTAATGATAGACTGTCAACTTACCCTCTCACTTTAGATGAAAACAAAGACAAAATATATTGAGAAAAATCTTCAGACATTATCAGAAGACAAAAGACAGTGACACCAGAGATATGACAGATAAGAAAAGGTGACCCTTATTAGTGCCCAGCGTATGTCTTTGAGAGCTTCTCAAATGCAGTACAAAGTAGGGTGGGGAGACTCAGGCAAGGGCCTACTGACCTCCTAAGTTGAGGATGCAGAGCTTGAAGACGTCAAGAAAACCAAAGCGATTAGAGTTCACAGGACAGTATTGAAGAGGTGGGAGAGAGGACTCCAAAGGAATGTTGAGGCCCTCTGTATAAAGTGAACAGTCAGGCTGTGTCTGTGAGGAAACTACTCAAGGCCAGGGAGAGAAAGATCAGAAAGGATTAGAGGCTTGGTGCTGCACTCCCACAAAGCTGAGAACTGTGCCTGTCCTTACAACCCAAACTAGAAAAACTCATAGGACATTGGTTGATTTATAGGACGTTGGGTAAAGTACCCACAAGGCCTTTTGTCAGAAATGAGGAATAGTCAACCCTAGGTTATAAGCTACTCTAATTTAAATATTAAAGCAAAACCCCAAAAGGTCAAGCTACTTTCAAGTAACTTAAAATGTTCTAGAACAACCTTGGAAGTATTTATAGTTATACAAAGATATCCAATATCCAGTGTGTTAATTCATAATGTCTGGCATCCAATCAAAGGTTACTAAAATGCAAAGAAGGAACAAAAATTATCTATAGTGAGAATGATCAATCAATAAAGAACAGCCCACAATTAACATATGTTAAAGATAACCAAAAAGAACACTAAAATCATAACTGCATCCCATATGTTCAAAATATGGATATAGAATATACAATTTAAAGACCTAAACTGAACTTCTAGAGATTAAAAATCACAAGATCTGAAGTTAAAAATACACTGGATGTGATTAGCAGCAAATCTGATGACACAGAGGGAAAGATTAGTTAATATCAAAAACAGGAAATAAAAGAGACAGAAAAGAGAATTTTTTGAAAGAAAAGTCTCAGCAGTGGAGCACTTTCAAATGGCTTATTACATGTATGTGAAGTCTTTGGAGAAAAAAAAGGATAGAAAAAAACTATGTGAGGAAGTCATGGTCAAATCCTTTCTCAGTTCAGTGAAAACTATAATCCTATATATCTGAAAATCTCAAAGAACTTCCCACTGGAGAGGGGAGCCCCACTCTGTCCTTACCCACTGTGGACCTTGGACCTCTCGGACCCCATCTGTCAACGCGGAATGAGTATCATTCCGGTTTCGAAGGACTGTTGTAAGAATTAAATGGAAGAAAGCTTTAAAAATCCAATGCATTGATTTTTTTTCTATTTTACTCGGCTTTTTATTCTTTCAGTTAGCCTGATTTCTCTCCAATTTCCCGTTCTCTCTCCTTGGCTTGTTATGTCTCACGAGACTGATGTTACTGACACAGAAACCATTCCTTTGCCACAACTTCTTGCACAGGGAAGACGATACATGTTCATGGGATGAATGATAAACTTCTGGTCTGAGCTGGAAGTTGTCCACCATCCTCTTCCAAATATCATTTAACTAAAATAATTTGTTCAGTCCTTTGGGGTGATAGAGTCTCAACTGTGTGCCATTAACGTTACTCAATCAATCTCCACCCAAAAGACCAATCCATTTAGTATGCTGCATCCCCATTTTCCCATTGAGAAGACAGAGGACTTAGTAACCTGTCCCAGGTTCTAACTGGAACCCAAATCTATATCTTGTCCTCGTGCTAAGAGCCAAAGGGTTTATCATCCTTCTATTTCAAAGTTATATACATATGTTATCATAAGCTCAAAAAAAGAGAAAAATTCAAAATTAACTCTGTGTGTGTGTGTGTGTGTGTGTGTGTGTGTGTGGTACTGGGGATCAAACTCAGACCCTTCTGCTTCCAAGGTAGGCATAGTACCACTTGAGCTAAATCCCGGCCCCAAAATTAACATTTTAATCATTAAAAAATCTTGAGTTCAATATTTAAGAATATTTTTTCAGATTTTTTTTTTCTGCACACAGATTGTATGGGTTTGATTTCTTGGAGTTTTTTTCTGAGAGCCATAATCACACAGTAGAAGCAGGTGTGTATGTTCCCTGAACATTTATATTAAAAGCATTTTTCCTTGTTCTTACATACTCTCTATATCTGTCTTTTCGATGATCACATGTTTTTATCACATGAGTCTATAATTGACTTATCGTCCCTCTATTGTCGAACACTTGAATTGCTCTATCTTTGCTACTATAAATAATACTCCATTAAATATCTTTGTGGACAGAGCTTTGAGATTATTAGGCTGTTTTTAATTCTTTCTTTCAGCTAGTTTCTAGAAAGATGAAATTACCGGGGCAGAGGAGTTTTACAATTACGAGGCTCTTTAAATATGTGGCACAATGTATTTTTCCTAAGATTTTCATGTAAAAAGGGAAAGAGAGAGTAAGGGACAGAGGGAAGATAGATGGAGACCAGAGAGCTGACAGCCACAGACGACAAACACTAGGGCCTGCCAAGAAAAAGCTTTGTCATGGACCGAGCTGTGTCACAGTGGAGCAATTGCAAGAAACAAAAGATGTTTTCCAACTTCTGAGAAGGGCAGAAAATTGGTTATATGCACTTAATTAGCTACATAAAGATATCTGCAATCGCTCTAAGAGTACAATAGGTGGGCTTGCTAATCAAAATAATAATACCACGTGGAATCAATCCCACCAAACACACATCTCAGCCTTCCCCAGGCTGCCTCACCACTGAGCTTCCAGAAAGGAGTCCCAAGTTCTGGCCTGATGTCCTCCTGGAGCAGCTGTGCCTTGCTTTCCCAGCCAGCCTCTCCTCCTTCCCAGGGATTGTCATAAGTCTACAAGGTTAAATCAGCTCATGTGCGTAAAAATCCCTCTATGACTTGCCAGTCAGTGAATTTCCTATTCCTAGTACAGGACACTCACAGCTAGACAGAGGGCATCTCAGCACCACTTCCTGAAATGTTTTAATACATAGTTCCTTGAAAATGGTTTATAAAAATAACATGCTGAACTTTACAGGAAAAGTCAGCTCTGAAAAGTGAGGCCTATTGACTATTGGGTACTCAGAGCCCCAAGTTTTACAGCTGACAGAGTCAGCTCAGTCACCCACCATCTACCACTGCTTTCGTCCCCTTCCCACTCCTAAAACACACACACAAAAGCAAACATTTACTCTGGCCTATCGATGTTGTAAGTAAACAAGCCAGTTCCAAATCCAGGGAGACCAAAGCACGACGCTGCGTAGGCCTCTCAACATCTGTTCAGTGGCCTTGGGAGATGCCACAAGTGACAGCAGATGTGAGCCCCTCTCTGGCTTCAGAGGGAAACTCTGAGCCACGAGAGAAGCACTGAAAAGCCACGTAGCTCCTCGAAGACAGCAGCCCATGTGCCCGCAAATACCAGCTCAACAGGATATTTCATTCTTGCATAACTTAATAGCCTCCTCTTCCCATTAATTTCCTCTCCGGGCATCCTGATTGGGAACTATATTCCTTCCTGGTATGTCATTTATTAGCCACTATACATTACAGAGCAGCTCAGGCCACTTGGACCCAGATACCCAGCACATGACTGTGGGAACATCAGGGTCTCTGATATTGGGACACAGACAAGTTATAGAGGGCCCACAGAGGGCTCAGGAAAAAGGTCTGTGACCCACAGCAACGTGCCCATTCCATAACGAGCCTGAACCCTACCTGGGGCTGGTAAGAAGCTACCCTCCCTCCCTCTTACCCCGTACTGCATCAGGCAAACAGCACTGACCTTATCCGTTGTTAAATCGAGCTTCCTTTCTAAGTTCTACTGTTAATTTCTTCCTAGATTTTCTAACACAAAGTGACTCTCTCTCTCTCTCTCTCTCTCTCTCTCTCTCTCTCTCTCTCTCACACACACACACACACACACGCATGCATGCATGCACACAGCTGTATTTGTGTAGTATTGGTATGACTTTGAGTTATGTAGCTCTGTCTCTGCCGACAGTATAACCTCAGTGGGACAGACCGATTAGGACTTTGAAGAATCCAGAGATCAATCAGAGAATTAAAGCTCATCTTGCCAACCACAGCCAGCTGTGCAAATCATTTGGCCTTTCTAGACCTCAGTTTTCCCATCTGTCCAATGGGTTGGATTAGATGAATGATTTTCAACCTACAAGAGTAGAATCCTCTGGGGAACTTCTAAAAACTCCTCACACCCAGATCCCACGCTGGGACAACTGATTCCAATCTCTGGGCCACGCCTGGACCACCTGCAGTTCGTGAAACACCTCCAGGTGATTCTGGTGCAGTGCACACCAAGAACTGCTGCCCTGGTGATCCAGTTCTGCTGTTCAATGAATTCCACCATTTATCAGGGAGGAGACCAGACCAAGACCAAGACAGAATCGTCGCTTTGTTTCTTATTCCCAGGAAGAGAGGCCAAGGGCGGAGGGCCTCAGGTTAAGCCACCTGAGATTCCATTTAATTTATGAATTTTCTAAATAGAACAAAAGAATATCCTGAATATGAAATCAGACAGCTAAGGAGCCCAAGGCCCCCAAACTAAGGTTTCTTTGTAGAAATACACTGTCAGTGAATGTAGATGGATCCCTCCCCACAAAGCTCAGCCTAGAGTGGGGTTCGCCATGGGGATATTAGTGGACTCCTAGGGATCTGTGGCTCACAGAGAACCCTTCCGTCCTCCGTCCTGCCTGGCCTGCTGATGCCCTCTAGCACCTTCTCAGGCCCCTCAAAGCGGAAACTACAGCACATGTGTGGCTCAGCCGTGAGCGGGGCGTGTCCAACGGATCCTCACCTGTGCTGCCACCAGGAGCCAGATTCCATGTGGCCAGGGCCACGCGTTCGGCAAGACCAACAGTGTGTGCAGCTGCTGGACCCTGTTTTGTGTTTGTTAAATCTACAGGTGTGACTCTATCGGATGCAGCTGACTTTCCTGCACTGTGCCCTTGCAGTGTCCGGTGGGGGGGCCAACAACACCCCTCCAGACGCACATGGAGAGCCGTGAGGCGGGACTAACACTGGGGGGCTGCAGGGGTGCCTGCTCAAGCCACATGGCTGGGGCATGGCTGTGAGGTGTGCCCAGAACTCCTCCTGCCCACCCCTTACATGCTCTGAACTCAAAGCCTCCGTATAACAAGTTGCAAACTGGCAAACGGCCTTCCTCCCTACACCGAGATATAATTGATCATGCCCATTTCTCATCAGGGTCAATAAAAGAGGACATTCTACCCCAGTTTTTATGCCTGAGTGATAGTTTATGAGCCAAGTGACTAAAGTCTAAATAAGGAAACCCTGTTTACTTGATCAATGAAGCACCGGACCGCCCGAGATACCACATTTGCTAAACCTGCACCGTAAGGTTTTCCGTAATGATAAATTCTCTCTGGCATCAGGCAGTGCTGGGAGCCACGTGTGCCCCCGAAGGCAGCCTTCTGAAGAATTGCGGCTCACACAGACACAGCTCGGGAAAAACTCTGGATATTGATTTTCCTCCCATGACTACGTCGTGTGCGCGGTAAAATCATAGCGCGGAATGCTGAACTTGGAGAAGTCCCTGAGATCGTCACACACCAGTCCCTGACGAGCAGCCTTCTGGTTTCCTTTGTAGACCTGAGGCCCAGGGAGGGAAGGTTGTCATGGTAACCGGCCGGGCAGCAGCACAATCTAGAAGCTTCATCAGTTGAGCCCCAGCTTTGGGACAATCCCGGGAAAAGGAAAGCAACTCCCCACCTGTCTCTCAAAAACTCTGAAGATCAGTCAGAAGTGGGAATATCCCCCAGTGAGTATAAGGGGCCACAGGAGCTGGGAGAAGACTCCAGCCTGGACACAGGCTCCGAAGGCAAGAGGACAGGATGGAGACAGCCCCCTGGCACAGGGGCGTGGGCTGAGCCCGGAAAAGGGCTCGCAGGGCGACGAGCAAGAAGGACAGTCCAGGCGAGAGGGCAGGGGAGCCAAGGCAGGAGGCGGGGAGCCGTCCGAGGGGAGGGCGGGCGGGAGGAGACGGACGGCGGAGCATGAAAGCCCTCCTAGAAAGGAGGAGCTGAGATCTTAGCAGAGAAAAGCTGGGTTGCACATTAAGAAGACTGGGCGAGAGTGAGGTTGGAAGGGGGTGCACAGGAGGCCAAGCGCCCAGTGGGGAGCCGCTGCAGTAGTCCCAGCGAGAGATGATAATGTCAGAGGGACACGCGAGTGCTTTGGGGAGAGGGAATCTGAAGGTTAGACCCATTTGTGGAGTTGAAGGCAAAGAGGGGCCAAGGTCCTCTTATCAACAGACCGTGTTCTCCTCTCCTACACCAACAGGAACGATGTGTCAAGTGTCCAAGCTAAAAATCCACGCAGGCAATATTCTTCAAGTTTTAGCTGATTCTCTGCATCACAGCTGTCAGAGATGGATTACAAAATACGCTACCTGGGGATGTAGGACTGTTCCACTCCTCCTCAGGGACCCAGGCTCCTCCCATCTGGTGGCTCTGTCCTCCTCTAGGTTTTCGTACTTGTCTCTCTTCAGCCACTATGGGGCAAAAAAAAAGCATGTCTACTTTTTTTTTTTAGACAGGGTCTCGCTTTGTAGTTCAGGCTGGCCCTGAGCTCACTATGTAGCCCAGGCAAGCAGCCGCGAACTCAGCAATCCTCCTGCCTCTGCCTCCTGAGTGCTGGGATTACAGGCGTGAGCCACCACGCCTGGTAGCATGTCTACTCTTAATCAAGGGGCCCCCATCACTCCTACCACTTCTCGCTGGTAAGAACTCGTGCCACACCTCACTGAAATCCAACAGGGGTCAGGAAGGCAACCATCTAAGCCAGAAGCCAGGACTCTGACACCAGAACCCTCCCAGGCTCTGCCACGCTACCGTAGCTGAGGTGCGGGAGACCCCAAGGTAGCAATGTGGCACTTGGGGATACTCACCAGAGGAACAAGTGCCCCTCACATCGTGGAAGTCACCAGACATAGACTGTCTGCCCTCCAGTGTCTCTCAAACCCGAGGAAAGGGCTCTGCCTTCCACCTGCCAACATCCCCCATGCGAGGAGCCTTCTCCTTCCCTACGTGTTCCCCCTAACAGATGGCTCTTCCTTTCCACATCCACAGGAGACAATAGCTGTAAGGCAGTTGTCAAGAATTACCGCAGCCCAGAGAAAGGACCAGGAGAAGGAGAGTGATTCATCAAGAAGACTTAGAAGCCGATTGGGCAACCTGTGATCGCAGCTGTTTAGCTACCCAAAGGGATTGCAGGATACATTACAGTCAGAAGAATTAACGATTACAGCCCTGGTACCTTACATTAGGAAGACTCATTCTAATCACCTGTCCCCGCACTTTTCAAGTTTCAGGAGAAACTTTGGGGGCGCCTCCTTCCGAACATTTATACCTCGTTTTAACACTGTGGAATCAGAGGGAAGGCGAGCCAGGTATTTATCAATGAAATCTTTCCCTTGGGGCACCCTTTCAGAGCTCTTTTTTTTTTTTCCTTCGGTCTCATTTGATCTCCAGAAGCCAGCTCCTATTGCTGGCTTTCAATAATGTGGTCTCTGCTCTTTATCTTCCCCACTAACATCACTGTCAAGTAGCTAATGATTCGTAAATCAGCATGGCAACCTGAGCATGTAGCTGCCATTTAAATGACCCTGGCCAAACCTTTTGCGAAAAACATGGATCCTTAAATAATTATAATATCCCTTCCCTGATCGGAACTTGGGTGAATTGTACAGACTGGATTTTTTTTTAAGGCAAAGAATTATTTTTCTGGATCCCTTTTGCTAATTTCAAGGAAAGGATCTCTGCTCTATAGAGCACCTGCTATGTCATACAGGCAACATGCTAGATTCTGTTCATATTTTCTTTCCTAAAAGCTCTCCAAGATGGGGAATACTCTCCCATTTCACATAGAGATAACTGATACTCAAAGAAGTTCAGTAATTCGACCCAAGTCACCAACCCCACAAGTACTAAGGGTGTTTCATGTTTAGAATGCCTCACTCCAAACCTGTAACCCTTTCTGCCCCTAACACAACCCCCACTGAAGGTGTGTGCCTGTGGGATGTTCTGGAAGCCACCAAATGTAAATCAGTTTACTAAGATTTATTAAAAACTCCCAAGAAAGGACAAAACTTGAACCCATGAGGCTGTGACAGTGCAGTGGTTGACTCAGAGGCCCGGGGCTGGGTGTGTGGGTCAGCTTTGCCCTTGTACGGGTAGCTGAGCAGGGACCTAGAAGACAGCTGGCAGAACAGGAGAGAGGGAAACTGCTGATTCACAGTGTGGCGGGACCAGGAGTCAGAAGACTGAAGTCCTTGTCCAGACCCTTTCTTTCCAAGGGCAGTAGCCATCGTGGTAGACAAGGAGACCATCTTGGCCAAGCACTGACAGGTAGAGGCACAGGACTTCAGTCACCAGCAGCGGGACTATGGGCAGGTTTCTTCACATCTCTGCCTCAATTTCCTCATCTGGACAGTGGGGATAATAATAGTATCCACCTCATGCAGAGTTCCAGGTTGACAGTCCAGGCTTTTCCTCCTACCTATCTTCTACCTTCGTGGCATTATTTCCGTATGCCATTCTCCCCACCATCCGTCGGGAGGGCCAAGGGCCAAGGCAACATCTCGATAAGCCAGACAAAGGGCTGAAGCGGGAGTGACTTGTTCCTCTTTGGAAGGCAAGCACCTGGGACTTCCACACAGTCTAGCAGCTCGCATCTGCTCATCTGTGATGATACAGACTTGCTGGGAAGACTCGCTTCAAAGACCGCTTTACCAAAGCAGCAGGAGAGACATCTGAGCATTTTGTTCTGAAAGTCAATATTGCTTATGATTTCACTCCATGCTCTTCCCAAGGCATCTCCGTCCAGAAGGAGGGAAGTGTAGCAGGCAACCTAGTATTTTTCAGCATCACCTGTATTACAGAACCTTCTCACAGGGAATTCTGCTGATGAACTCGTACCAGGGTCAGCACGTACCATGATCAACTGGAATCAGACTTGGAAACCAGGTCTGGTTGATCCCAATTCCAACTCCAGAGTATGGGACACACTGAAGAAAGGATTCTTCCAACCCAATAGGCCACCCAAAGGCTGGCCTCTCTAGCCACAACCTCGAGCACAGAAGCATGTCTTCTGAAAGAAGCTAAGGAGGAGACATGGCCTCCCCACCTTCAAATGTAAAGAGACCCTCAGCAAGAGACTCAGCGCTTTATATCTCCATTCCACACCTCCAGGCTGGGCTTCCAATCAAGGGCTTCTTCCAACCCAGCAAGTTTGCCTACTGCCATTTTCTTCCATGACGTTTTCCCATCTGGATCAGACCATGCCCTAATCCTTGTGACCACCAGGGGGATTCAGTAAGCAAAAAAAAAAAAGAGGCGGTGGGTGCATTGTCCAGCAAGGTCTAAGAGCCCAAGAGGAGTCCTCCTCCTCCCTTTTCTTCCTACCCCATACACCTGGTGCCAAAACTTCACCAAGGGGAAGTTTTCTCTGGGAGGATTCCCCAAGGAGGAGAAAAACATGTCGCAAGTCCCTGTCCTATGCAAAATATGATGGATGCTCAAATCTTTATTTAGTACCTATAGGTACTTCCTGTACCCCATGAGGTAAAAGTCACCGTTGACACTGTGTTAGCTGAGGAAACTGAGGCTCAAAGATATTTTAAAACTTGCCCATGATCCAACAGGGCAATCACTCGTGAGCTCGCAAGTAACAGGCTCACAATTATGAGCTCATTTTTCCATATTTCATGAAATCTAAAACAATAATGACAACTGTAAGAACCAATAATATATTCTGTGTCAGTAAGAAAGAAATGACCAGTTAAACTACCACGCAATGGTAAGAGCCCATCCATGTCAAGGCATTACAGATGTGTTAGGGTGCGGAAACAATGTGCATTCTGACTAATGAATTAGGACTCACAGCAGGGAACTATCTGCCCATCTTTCCAGTCTACAGGTGGGGAAACTAAGTCAGTAAATAAAGAAGCTAAACCCACACCCGGGTGTGCCCGAGGTCACAGCCCAGTCTTTGAGCACATCACGTCACCCCCAGTGCCAGTTCAGCACCTGCCACGTTCCACTGAGCCCACACCGTCCTCAGCCATGCCTCTGGTCTCCACAGCAACCCTGGGGGTGGCACTGGTATCCACAGATGAAGAAGGGGACCTGCTCAATTCTGAAGTCCCTGCTCTTTTCCTAGCACCACGTGATACGTGATCGGGCCCCTTTCTCCTCTACAACCCCCAGACCGTCTCTTCCAGGTGCCCACATGGTGTCCTCTGTGGTCACTGGTCTCGCTCTGTTGGGCCCCACTGATGAGGTCAAAGTTCATGTCCATGTGGGGCCTAAAGAGTAGGACCAAGGGCCTGAGAGAAAATATCCAGCACCAGATCTTCCCTCCCTGCAGGTGGAGTCGGCAGCCACTCTGCCGCTGCACCTCATAGCCCAGCAGGTGGTACTGAATATTGACCTTTCCCAAGGGCCAGTGCTTTCAGGGTCTGGAAAAAGGTGGAGTCTGTCCAATCCCCCTGTTTCATGGCTGTACCTCTACTGGTTTTTGAAATAACGCAGAAGCCAAGCACAGTGATGGGGAGGCTGGGGTGGGAGGATCACAAGTTCAAGGAAAGACCGGGCAACTTAACAAGACCCTGTCTCAAAATAAAAAGGCTTGAGGGCGTGTGCACCAAAAAGTGAGCTCCGGGAGCCACACAAGATCACTAGCGAAGCCACACAAAACAGGAATCACTGAGCGGAAAAAGAAAGGCTTTGCACGGTTGTGAAGTGGCTCCGATCTGTGTGAGCAACGGAGCCTGAGATGCAGCTGTCCCGGGAGAAGGGCCCGGACCCACAGAGAGCGGCAGGGGCGTTGTCAGAACTCTCAGGAGCCCCTGTGAAAATGAATTCTGTGGAGATGTGTGGGACTCGGCGCGGGATCATAGACTGAGGACGGGAACCAGCCTGGCCGCAAGGCGGGAGCACGGCTGGGCCGGAGCGGAGATGCCGGAACACCGGTGTCCTGAGCACCCTCGTTCCCCTCTGAGCACGAAGGGCCCGAGAGGAAAAACCTGCAGTTCCGTGGCTCATCCTCACTGAATCCTGTAGAAGCCACACAAGTTTTGGGCCCGTCCAGGTCCACCAACCCCTGCTGAAGAGCTGCGGGAGGCAGCAGTAAAAGTGGTCTTTATGGGAACCGCCCTGTGCGCTCAGAGCCTCCCTGCCAGGCCGGGAGGGCTCCGAGGGGCCCAGCTGGATCACACCACCTCGCCAGCGCCGGGAGGAAACATCCAGGCCCGGCTGCCCAGCACAGTCCCGGGGGAGCAGGACACCCCGCCCCTGCTGGGTGGAGCCCGGCCCTTGGGCTGCGGCTGTTGCTCTCTGGAGAAGGATTACAGATGCCCCAGGGGGACCCTGACCTCTGCTGCCCCGAGGGGCTGGCGGAGGCTTAGCTCACTTGCTCTTCTTTCTCCAGGCGAACACCTGAGGTTCAGGGCTGAACACAGAGGGATGCAGAGGCCAGAGCTGTGCCCGACCTCACCACACACGCACACACACACACACACATACACGCACACGCACATCCATTTCCAGCCTAGGCGGGAGCCACCCAAGATGGCGAACCCCCCTCAGCCCACTCAGACGTACAGAGAGTGGATTTTGAATGGAGCTAAAGCTAAAACTGTAGCACATGGCCTGAAGCCGAGGCAGCTTCCACTAAAGAAAACCCATTCCTGAACATCCCAGCCTGGATCCAACTTCCGTTTCAAATATGCCCATTGAAGAAGAAGTCACAGAAGGCCCCCACGCCAGAGGAGATTGTGAATGGAGGCCTGTCTGTACCCCACAGACACTCCCGAGGTCACCGCCAGCCCCCGCCCCACCCACTCTAGGGAGCAGCTCCTTTGCCATGTAGACAGAATGTATTTAAGGGATGGAGTGGGAAGGCAGGAACCGAAGCCAGATGGGGCGGTGGTGCAGGGGAAAGGCCCGCGTGGCTGCCCCAGGGCATGCTGGGAAGCATCACTCCACCGTACTCTCTGGGAGCGCTGAGGCCTAGCAGTGCAGGCCACACCCGCACAAGGGTGCCCAGCGGCAGCAGCCCTGAGGTGTCCAGTTTAGCAGAGAGAGGAGTCACTCCTACTGGCCTCTTCTCAATTGTTCTGTTGACAGTGCCAAAGGGTAAGAGCTGGACTGAGAGATTTGCTTACAAAGATGGAAATCCAGGCAGAAAAAGAGAAAGAGGGGGAGGAAGAGGAGGAAGAAAAAATACAGAGACACAGTTTGGCATCCAAATCGCCAGTTTCCAGCTTACGGAGCTGAAAGTGCTGCTCAGAGAAGGGAGATGGAGTAGTTAGGAGCCCAGAACCATGTCAGGAGGGCGCTGACAGCACGGCAAGGACAGGCAGGCATGGGCCTGCTGGGCCCTGGGCACGGGTGGGCAAAGGTGCACGTCAGGCGAGGGCCTGGCCTAGGGATGACGGAAGTGAGCAGGAAGGGTCCGAGTGAGTAACCAAACCAGGCCGGCGGGATCTGAGACCCAGGCTCACTCCTCAAGTGAGGCCCCTCCCACCTCATCCACTCCCTGTTTGAACCAACAAATCACACGCTGAGGCAGTTTGCTGAGAGCACGCTGCTGGCACCCACAGCCCTTGCCCAAGGAATTGTGGGCCACTGAGGACGTGACCATAATGGCCTGTCGGCATGCACGGACACCCTGGAAGCGCTCTTCTGCTGAGCCAGCTTCTCCCGGACAAGGTGGGGCAGGACTAGGCAGGCCCACTGGGGTGGCTGTGCACACAGCTCAGGCAGGCTCACAGTCATGGTGTCAGAGATATTGGGTCAGGGCTTTTCCCTGGCACTGAGCACCACCCCTCAACCCGATGTCTGTATGCCAGCCTTCTGCGCGGCCCTGACCTCTTTATCCCTTCATACCTTCACCCACTCAGAGCTCCCTTCTACCCAGAACACCTGTCCCACGCCTGGCCTGCCTCCTGAGCCACAAAGTCTGTTTAGACTCAGCTCAGAGATGGCCACCGGCTCCGTGAGATCTTCCCTGAGCCTCCTCCACCCAGTGGTCTGACCATGCCCTCCGCAGAGCCCGCACTGTGCCTGTGCTCTGTCAATCCACAGTAGCCCCCGCTTTGTGATAGCATGTCTGTTCTTTTACACTTTCTATGGGTATAGGGACCGGACATTATTCATCTTTGCAGCCTCAGTTCCTAGAGCTGATTAGGTACTTAAATGTTTATTGGACGTGTAGATACGTGGGTAGGTAGAAAAACGGATGAATGGGTAGATGGATGGACACAGGGGTGAGTGGGTGGAAGGATGGATGAATGGATGGGTATGTGCATGCGTGGATGGCTAGATGGGTGGATAGTGGGTGAGCAGATGGACATGGACAGACAGATTAAAATAAAGCTGCAGAGTTGTCCCTGTCCCCATCATACCAGACCTGGAAGGACTTTCATTGAACTTCCGAGGCAAATCCAGACCCGGCAAGGACTGAGGCAGAAGTCACGTTGGAATGAGACCAGCTGTCGTCTTTCAGCAAAGCATCCCCCTGCTCTTTGCATAACCAATTTACATTTTCTCCTCTTGTCACTTTCTCTCCCACTCATGGACATTTTTGCAATGGATATAAGCTTATTATTATATTATTAGTCACAAATCATGGATAACTCACTTTTTCAATTGATTTTTGTTGCTTGTTAAAGTGCTACATCAGCTGCTACTGCTACTTAGTTTCCGGTCAGCACAACAAACAACCGTGGGTGACTTCAGGGCAGGAGCAGAGCTTGGCTGGGTTCTGATTGGGTGATGCTGCATGTGGTCCGATTGGGCCAAGCGCCAGGCAGTGAGTGATGCGCCTTCCTTAGGCCCCAGGCTATGGGTCCTGTTCTTGCAGGGAAATCATGTTGAGCATTCTCTGTATTTATATCGTACATAGCAAGTTTTGTCTGTTCTATGCCAATAGTTTGCAACGTGTGGTTTGACGGATTCTGCATATGAACTCTCTCAAAACAGGACATTTCCTTTCCACTCCAATTTCAGTCAAATGGCAGCGTTGATATCAGCGCTAAGGCTCTATCTCTGAGAAGTGATGTCCCAGATACTGAGGAGAGCTCAGCCCCTCGTGAGAACAGTGGGTGGGCAGGAGAGCCGGATTAGGATGGGTCCAGACTATATATTCTTTTAGGCAAGGGTATAAGGTACTTACGAGAAGCACAAACAGCTGGGTTTTAATCTCAAGTCAGCCACATGCCACCCACGTGACCAGCATTCTTTAACCTCTCTCGGGATCAGTCTCACCAGATGTACAATGGAGGTAATAAAAGTACTGACCCCATAAGGCTGTTAGGGGAAATCAATGTGTTGATGTTAGTAAAAGCTTAGAACGGTACCTGGCACATAGTAAGAGCTCAATAAATGTCAACTCTGTTTCCACCAATTTCTCTACAGTCAGTCAGTAGGGAAAAGAGTACCTCATTTCAAGAAATGATATTCTTCAAAAATACCACCTCAGACAGGGTACACAGTGGGTGCACACCAGCCACCAGGGCGCTGTGATGGCTCAGGCTTTTTAGGGTGACTTTCACTCACTCCTGACCCCATCCCCTGTGCTCCAACCTTGTGGGTTGAGTATTTCCAAAACAGGGCGGGGACAGGGAGGAAGTTGGCCTCACCACTTCCGTGCTCCCTGGAAGGACACGTCTCCCCTAAGACGCCATCCTGCCTGTTATCAGCTAATTGGTGGTTTTGGTTTGAGTATTTTGATTTGGGGATCGTTTAAAAGGAGCACAATATCATCACTTGCGAACACTTATATCATTCAGCAGGGTACAATAAAAACATCAAATGATTCGAATGGTTCAAAACACAGACTCCGATTTCGCCTCTGTCCAGGCGGGCAAGACAGAATTTGGACCTGTAGTGGAAACTGGAAGAAAGAGGTGGGGGGAGGGCCTGACCAGAAGAAGGGGAGCCTCGGAGAGTCACCCAGTGCTAGAACCCGGGTTCTCTCAGAGCGCAGGACCCTGAGAGAGGAGACAGAGGAGCTGAATGTCACATTCAAAGTCACATGAGAAAGCCGGCTCATCAACCAGCCCAGGGGCCAGCTGTGACCCAGTACTGAGCTAACCTCCGCACAGAGCCCGTGGGGGCCATGTGGATGGAGTGTTCTTCCCACAGCCCCTCCACTCAGGCACAAGAACAGGCCCCAGGGATGGGGGATACACCTCAAGGTGGTGGTAGGAGGAGCCGGGCGCCCTGGTGTCCACCTGTTGCCTGATGTATCCTACAGTTAACGAAGTGCTTGTTCAGGGAGCCTGGACCCCTTGGCTGGCTGGACTCACAAAGCCCTTCTGAAGCCCCCCCAGAATCACACCCCAGACTCTTCCCCACTGCTGCTCCCTGCACCCCCGGGACTGGCTCCCCCAGGCTGAGGACTTCCCCTTTAATGGAGCCTTGCTGGGCCAGCTGAACACCCTTTGACTACACTCTCTGAGAGACAGACCACAAAGGGGATTTTTTTTTTTCCCTCCACCTCAAGACAGTTTTCTCAGAGCAAGGACTCACTGCTGGCTCTGAGCCAGGGTCACGCTGGCCTTGTCTTGATCCATTTCTCAGACAGAGAAAGGGAAGAAAACATGTTCTGAGCCAAATATTTAACCAGGCTGAATCATCCGAGAGCGGCCCACCCACTTACCACCCCACGCCCCGGACTGCAGTGAGTGAGACATGGAGACACAAAGACTTTGAAGGGCTTAGCCACTGTCTCGTCCCGACTCTACAGAGCAGATAAGTAAGGCTCTGAGAGGTTCCTCTCCTGCCCCACAGTGCTCCTCTCCCGAGCCCACACCACAGTCATGGAGACATGCGCCGGATACTATGTTTCCAGTCAGAAACGCGCAGAGAGAGGCCTCAGGGAGGAGACCGCAAGCCACACGGAACAAGAGGCGGAAGCAGAGGCTCGGCTCTCCGTACCCCCCCGAGCCCGCCCCCCACCCCAGGCGGGGACACAGGCGCATGCGCTAACCGCACACAGGGAGACTGTTTATTCCGCAGCCGCTGTGCATCCAGCACTCTTGGAGATGTTCCATCTTGTTACACAACAAGGCAGAAAAAAATAGCTTCACATCCTGCGCTAGAATTCCTCCTCGGGAGGGAACCACCTTTGCTTGGGAAAATACCACAGTAAGGTGAGAGTCTGGGAGAGGATGTAGCCACGAGCCAAGACTTCCAAGGACGGTGAAACGACTGAGGCGTATCTCGTGTCTGCTCCTGGAAAGCAGAAGAAAACAAGGAGAGAAGAGAAGAGGGAAGAGCGAGAAGGGACAGAGAGAGGGAGAGAGGCCAGGACCTGGCAAGGTGAAGGGGCAGGAGCAGTTTCTGCCTTTTCTACTCGGAGGGTCTCTTTCCCTCTGCCAGAGACCCCTACTGTGTCTCCCTCAGTCCCTGTGTTTTAAAAGCCTGGAATATGAGCTTTCTGGTTGACTCAGTAAGAGGCTGAGTTTACACAGGGTCTTTATGGCAGCATGTGACCAGGAGATGTGGGCCAGAGGCAACACTGGATCACACCCGCACCTGCCAAGTTCAGCGCCCACAGCCCCCTCAGGAGCCAGGATCTCGGGACTGATGCTCACGAAGAAAAGGAGGTCAGAGAGGCTCGGCCATTTGCCCAAGGCCCCCAGTTCAGAGCTTGGATTCAAAACCAACATAGACCGAAAAATCTAGATCAACAAAGCATCCGCTCTTAACAAGGCCACTTCCAGATGAAGACAAACCACAGTCTCAGGGACTCAGGGAAAAGAAGGAACCAGGCCAGGCAGAGCAAGGCGGGCTCTGACCCAGCCCTGGGAAGCAGCCTTCAGGAGCCTAGAAGGACTCAGTCCAGAGAATAGTGGTCAGCATCTGAAGCAGGGGCGCAAGCGGTGGACATAACAGAACAGCCCACTGGGTATCGGGTGAACTTTAAGAGAGCTGAGTTCAGGTTTGTCTTTGTATCCCTCCTTCATTGTCTCCTCGTGTGCTACCTCCTCCCCCGGGAGCCAAAGTGACATATTCTTAAGCACTGTCCCTGTCTTCTGCCTCTATTCACAAGCAGCCTCTGAGTCAGGGCTTCAGACAGTGGGCTGCAGACCCAAGGGAACTTGGCCAGGGTGTGAGACTGGCTGGACTCCCACAGGCCTCCGGGACTCCTGAGAGTCTGGAGCCGCTCTGCTGGCGGCAGCGCCACCTGCTGGTGCGCCTCGGGAACCTGGATCCCGAATCCCAAGAAACTGGGAAATCGCAGTGGAGAAAGGACGCAAGGCTGCCTAAGGCAAGCAGGAGCAAGCATCAGCTTCTGTGTACAAAATGAAAATGGCGATTGTGAGAAGAGGAGAGCGCTGGAGTATTCAATCACAAAGGCTTTCAGCCCCTTATTGGGTTCATAAATTTAAGCAATAATCAAGCCCTGTGTTTGGACTGTCTTGATGGTCTCTCTCTCTCTCCCTCTCCCCCCACCCAGACCCATAGGTCTTTCCTTGGATGTCTGAATCGGGCAAGAATCTTTACTATAAGAAACATAACCGGTGCCAGAGGATTAGCTCAGTGGTTCCGGCGCCTGCCTCGCAAGCGCAAGGTCCTGAGTTCGATCCCCAGTAACCACATACAATGCTGGGAGTGGAGACTCACGCCTACCAGCAATCAATACCACATACCACAGTGCCAGGCGTGGTGGCTCACGCTTGTCATCCCAGCACTTGGGAGGCAGAGACAGGCGGATTGCTGAGTTTGAGGCTTGCCTGGGCTACATAGTGAGCTGAGGGCCAGCCTGAACTACAAAGCGAGACCCTGTCTCAAAAAAAAAAAAAAAAAAAGAAAGAAAGAAAGAAAGAAACATAACTAAGGCCAAAAGAGGCAGGGACTGGGAGGGTGGCCTACAGAGCCAAACTGTAAAGAGAACAAAGGTGAATCGCGCTGTTTGTTGAATGAATGAAAGGATAGAAAACCACTACGAAGGAGCATATTAGGGGAAATGAGTGAGCTCCCGCTGAGCCCTTAACTCTGCTGGGGGCCTCAGAGCCTATCTTACTTCATCAGCCTAAGAGACTGGACACTCAGCCCACGAGCTGGGAGCTACAGAGCTTCCCCAAAGCCACACGGCTGGCTCTTGAAAGAGTAGACTTCAAGCTACTTTCTGAAATGAGAGCAGTTAATTCATAGTATCTAATTCTCAAATTATAGTAATAGAGTTAGGTCCTTTGGTGTGACATAGGGTCTTAAGAAATCTTAGAAGTTGTCTCTTCCTGCTGCACACCCACCGCTCAAGTCTGTCTCTTCCCTTCCCAGCCAAGTCATTGCACAGCTGCTGCATGAACAGCCTTGGTGATGAAGAACTCGCCCCCAAGAGCATGATGATAATTGTATTATTGAATTATATTAGTAGATTAGCAATTTATTCCTTATGTTGAGCCAGAATGGATGCTTCTCTAGAACCAAGTAAGGTAACACAGATAATGTGCCTGCTACGGGGCTTGATGCATCCGGAAATATTATCACTAGCCCCACTTCCCTATTACAACTCTTCCTGTGTCAAAGGATCCCTGAGGATGCCAGAAAACAGATCTAATTCTTCTTCCCTGAGACAGCCCTTCAGATATTTGAAGACAGTGCTTCAGGGTCCCCCTGAGGCTTTGCTCGCCCAGGATAAACAAATACTCCAACCTACTTTCAAACACTCACCGGTGAGCAAGAAGCGGCGCTGTGTACAGTGTCATTTTCCAGCTGCTGCTGTGTTTGAGGCTTCAGAGAAGCAGATGGAACAAATGATGGGCCAGATGCGGATGTCTGAGTCACGACCTCTGCAAAGCATAAGAAGGGAGGTAGCAGATCCCAAGCCAACTTGGTCCTCTCCAGAGGGCTCCACCCCGCTGTAGCCCTTGTGCACCCACTTCTAGGACCCCTTTGAGGAGAAGAAAAAGAACCTCTGTAGTTAATTGACATCATTTTGGATCCTCAGCCCAAAGGTGATTCATCTTTCCCAAATCCAAGGTGCTTATTTTGAATCCAGGACTGAGGACTAGAGAGACTCAAGCCACTTTAAATCACGGAACATCAGCACTCTGCTTGGACGTGACAGACCATCACCTCCCACCTGTTTGCAGAAACTGAGGCCGAGAAAGGAGCACAGACTTATCCAAGGTCAAACAGGAAATGTGTGTGAAAATGTGCCCAGCTCATAGACTCTCAGGAAGGAAGAAGAGGGTAGAAAGGAGGAAATATGAGGAAAGAGTCTGAAAAGTCCACCTGGGAACATCTCTTCTTCCTAGCCACCAATTTCTTTGTCCTATGGGGACAGGGAAGTAGGATATGACACACCAGCTCCATGAAGTCAGAAATGCCTAGGTTCACCCGTGGGCCCTGCCACCTGTGTGACCCTACCGCGGGCTGGGGGTGTGACCACACAAAGGATATTCACCCTTTCTGAAACTCAAGGAGTCGTGAATATCAAATAAATAGAGAAGGCTTATTGCCTGTAACAGTAGAGTAGCTAATTTCAGGCCAGTCCTTCTGGAAACAGCAATCAAATTCTAGATAGAACTTGAAACGACCACATGACTGCACTTGAGAGGCACTGAAAGTGGTCACAGGCTCTCAGCAAGGGAGCAGACTTGGCGAAATGCACTTTTATTTGCCTCTCCTCTTATTTCAAAATTCTAAAGGAACCTTGGCGGTTGTGTTCAACCACAAATCAGCAGGAGTACAATGAAGGAGCCAGATTAAGTCCAGGAGTGCCAGAAGATCTGAAAATTGCTAGAGAAAGCCCTAGAAAGAGATTCAAAGTGAGGGAGCCCCAGATCCTTACACGAATGTCCCTAAAATCCTAGGCTAAACCTTGAGCTGCATATAAACAGAAAGACACTCCAAGAAGCCTTGGAGAAACCAAGTGCTGAAAGAGCTGAGTGGTCACTTCGACAGCTGCCCCTTTAGGGCTGTAATTCACATCCCACCAAAGCGGAGGCACTTGATAAACAACACAGGCTTCCACTGAAGCCCCAAATGTGTCATTCCTTAAGAGTTAAGATCACATGCCAAGACCAAAGGCTATAGCTCAGGACTAAAGGCAAAACTAAAATATAGTCAACATTAACCAAGGCCTTAAACAATGCTTCCACAAAATCAAAGTGATGCACCGTAAATTTAACTGCCTAGAACAAAACACAACACTAATTAGAAAGAACCTATCCAGAGTCACTATAAAGATTTACCCACAATGTCCAGTATATAATCAAGGCATAGGAGCAAAACCCTGTAATCCCAGCTACTCAGGAGCCTGAGCAAGGGAGCTCTCAAATTTGGGGCCAGGCTGGGAAAACTAGCGAGAACTTCTCAAAAGTTTAAAAAGGGCTGGGAAGTAACTCAGTTATGGAGCTGTTGCCTATATGCAAGACCCCAGTTCAATTTCTAGTATTACAATAGATAGATAGATAGATAGATAGATAGATAGATAGATAGATAGATAGATATGATATGATATGATAGACAGACAGACAGATAGATAAAAACTACTGGACATGTGGGCCGGAGGGTTAGCTCAGTGGTTCCAGTGCCTGCCTCGCAAGCGCAAGGCCCTGAGTTCGATCCCCAGTAGCCACATATAATGCTGGGCGTGGAGACACGCCCACCAACAATCAACACCGCATACCACAATGCCGGGCGTGGTGACTCACGTAATCCCAACTCTGTAATCCCAGCACTCAGGAGGTAGAGACAGGAGGATTGCTGAGTTGGCAGCGGCTTGCCTGGGCACCATAGTGAGCTCAGGGCCAGCCTGAACTAGAAAGCGAGACCCTGTCTCAAAAAGAAAAAAAAAAAAAAAAAAAAAAAAAAAAAAAAAAAAAAAAAAAAAAAAAAAAAAAAAAAAAAAAAAAAAAAAAAAAAAAAAAAAAAAAAAAACTACTGGACATGTGAAGTAAGAGTGAAAACATAAGAAGAAAACAAATCAGTAAAAACAGATGCACACATAAACCCCAAACTGAGAGAAAGCAACTTCCGAGGAACAATGATAAGCCCATTAAGTAAGGCCAAAAAGGTATAAATAATGATAGATTTTTTTTTCTTTTAGCAATGATAGGGAAATTTTTTAAAGACAAAATGGAAATTCTAGATCTGAGAAATACAAATTTGAAATTTCTGGCCTGTGGAAAGAGATCAACAAGACATCAAGTGATAAAAGAATATCATGTTCAAAGACAAGTTAATAGACATTCAAGTGGGGCAGGAAAAAAGGGTTGATAAAATGATTGGATCCTCAATGATTTGTAGAGTCCAACATACATAAATTGATATAGAGAGAAGAAATAAAACAGGGAAGAAAATTAAAGAAATGTCGGCTAATATTTTTTTCCAAATTTGTTCAGAAAGTGTCATTCTACAAAATCAGTCATCTCAGCAATCCCAAGCAGGAAAGAAAGTACAAGAAGCCTGGTGCAGTGGTACATGCCTGTAGTCCCAGCACCCAGGAGACTGAGGCAGGAGGTTTGCTGTGAGCTCAAAGCCAGCTGGGCTACAATGTGACTGTAAGGCAGCCTGAACTAATAGCAAGACCCTGTCTCAAAAAGCAAACTAAAAGAAAGAAAAATCCTCACAACATGAATCATGAAAATCAAAGTTAAAAATCATCAAAATCAATGACAGAATAAATCTTAAAATCAGAGCTGGGTGGGGAGTACATACAAGACAAACAATCAAGACAACAGAAGATGGAGAAATAGCATCCTGAAATGCTAAAAGGAAGCTCCTAACCTAAAATTGTAGCTACAGCCAAAATGTTTCAAAAACACAGAACTAAAATGCTGTATAGATTAATGAAAATTTGTCGCAAGTAAACCCATTCTACAAGAAATGATTTTTATGAAAAGAACTTCTCAAGCCTAAAGGAAAATGAAGTCAAATGGAGAATTCATATATATAGGAAAATTAACAAGCACTGAAAATAGTATACATATGGGTTTTCTTTCTCTTCTTAAATTCTTTAAAAGTCAATGGGCTGCTCAAGGCAAAAATAATATTAACAGTGCAGCCTAGTATTTATAACAGATGTAGAAGCAAAGTACATTTCACCAATAGCATAAAGGGTGGAAAAATATAAAGTGAATTACATATGAAGTAGTCTGATATCAACTTAACACAGACATGATAAGCTAAGGATAAACACTGTAAATCCTAGAGCAACAACTGAAAATAATAACATAAAGATGTATAAATCAAAAGCCAATCAAGACAATATAAGCTACTAAAACAGTCCTTAACCAAAAAGGAGTCAGAAAAGAAAGAGGGAAAAAAATTTTTTTTTTTTTTTTGCTTTTTGAGACAGGGTCTTACTTTGCAGCTCAGGCTGGCCCTGAGCTCACTGTGGTGCCCAGGCAAGCCTCCGCAAACTCAGCAATCCTCCTGTCTCTGCCTCCCGAGTGCTGGGATTAAGAGGGAAAAAATTTTAAATGGAGACATTTAGGAAACAGCAACATGGAAACTTCAACCATATCAAGAATTAGATTAAGTCTAAATAAATCAAACCCTCCGATTAAAGATATCCCAGCACAATCACCCCCCAAAAATGGAGAAATTGTCAGGTAGGATAAAACAGCAACACTCAGCTAAGCTGTTTAGTTTAACCAGCAAAGAATCTGTGTATCTTAAATTTATAAAAATTTCAATAGGTGAAAAATAAAGGTGTGAACCAAAAAATTAAATGATGGAAAAATAAATAGTTTGAGAAAGTCACCACATTTGTAAGGTTCAAGACAAGGATACCGTATAACATAAAGAAGAGTGTTCTGCGAGAATAACAAGATAAATTCTTGAGTAAACACAACAACCCTACATATGTATGTGAATAATAATGTTTTTAAAACACACAAGCAAATATTAACAAAACTGACGGAAAAACAGGCAAATCCAGTCTTAGAGCTCAATATTGCTGTCTCAGTAATTGATGAGTAAATTGAAAAGAATCAGTAAAGATAATAGATTTGAGCAACACTATAAAACAGCTTAATCTCACTGCTTGACAGGAAACTCTACAGTAAGAATGATAAAACGTATGTATTTTTCAAGTATTCGTGGAGGATTCACCAAGATAGACATATGTCATTAAGATAGACCATAAAACAAATCTCAATAAATGTTAAAGGAGGAAAGCTGAAGGGAAATGTTTTCTGACCCAAGCACAAGTAAATTTGAGATCAATAACAAGGAAAATGAGACAGAACACAAACTGCCACTATGAGGCATGAGAAGACACCCCTACAGTTTCAAAAGACATTGTTAAATGGTAAAGGAATGTTATAGACAACTTCACGTTAATAAATTCAAAAACAGACAAACCAGTTCCTTCGGTCAAGGTGAGTGCAAGTTACCAAAACTAGCACAAGAGGAAATAGAAAATTAGAATGTCTCTGAATCTACTAAAGAAATTAAATTCATGGGGCCGGAGGGTTAGCTCAGTGGTTCCGGGGCCTGCCTCGCAAGCGCAAGGCCCTGAGTTTGATCCCCGGTAACCACATACAATGCTGGGTGTGGAGACTCACCCCCACCAACAACCAACACCGCATACCACAATGCTGAGCGTGGTGGCTCACGCCTGTCATCCCAGCACTGGGAGGCAGAGGCAGGAGGATTGCTGAGTTCCAGGCTTGCCTGGGCTACATAGTGAGCTCAGAGCCAACCTGAACTACAAAGCAAGACCCTGTCTCACAAAAAAAAAAAAGAAAAGAAATTAAATTCATAACTTAAAAATTTACACACCTACTCAATCACCAGGTCTAGATGGCTTCACAGGTCAGTCCATCAAGTCATAAGAAACACAAACTGATGCTACACAAACTCAGAAAACAGGTGAAACATTGTCTAACTTTTTTGTGAGATCAGTACAATCCCAATATCAAAACCTTATAAGGATATTACATGAAAAGTAAATGAAAAACAGTATCCCTCTTGTAGGGTGTAAAAATCCATCATGAAATGTCAGCAATCAAATAGAGCAGTATATAAAGAAGAGAATAAATCAAAACCAAGTGGGGCTGATCCTAGTAATATAAGATAGGCCCAACACTTACAGACTGAGCAATATCATTCACCATATTACTAAAATAAAGGAGAGAAATACAATGATCTCCATAGAAACAAGTTGCACATTTGCCAAAACATAGTAGTTGTTGATTATTTTAAACCTTCAGCAAATTAGAAATAGGACAGAACTCCCTCAATCTAACAAAGACATCTATAAAAAATATATCCCTGGGCCGGAGATTTAGCTCAGTGGTTCCAGCACCTGCCTCGCAAGTGCAAGGTCCTGAGTTCGACCCTGGTGACCACATAGAATGCTGGGCGTGGTGACTCACGCCCACCAGCAATCAGTACCACATACCACATACCACATACCACAGTGTCAGGCGTGGTGGCTCACGCCTATAATCCCAGCACTCGGGAGGCAGAGACAGGAGGATTGCTGAGTTCGAGGCTTGCCTGGGCTACATAGTGAGCTCAGGGCCAGCCTGAACTACAAAGCGAGACCCTGTCTCAAAAAAAAAAAAAAAATTATATATATATATATATATATATATATATATCCCTAAGATATTTAATAGTGAAATGGTGAACTTTTTTCTTCTAATATCCTAATCAAAACAAGAATATTCTCTCCCATTTTTTTCAACATCACTGGAATTTCTAGCCAATGCTATGAGGTGAGAATAAAAACTAGAAATGAAGGAGAAAGTTTCAGCTATAAAAAAAGAATGCACCGCTGATACATGCAAAAGCATGAATCAGCCTTGAAAACATCACATTGAGAAATCAGGCACAAAGGAATGCAAACTTTTTTATTCTATTTATATAAAATCCTAGGATGGGCAAAAATAGTTTCTAATGGCAGAAAGCTGCTCGATGGTTCCCTGAGGGCTGTTGGGGGGGTGTCTGCCAATAGAGAGATTTTAGGAGTTACTGGCAGTGCTCTAATCTCGACTATAATGATTGTTATAATACATTTTTTTTGAGACAGGGTCTCACTTTGTAGCTCAGGCTGGCCCTGAGCTCACTATATAGCCCACACAAGACTCGAACTCAGCAATCCTCCTGCCTCTGCCTCCTGAGTGCTGGGATTATAGGCGTGAGCCACCATGCCCAGCAAGAATACAATTTTTAACTTATATTTAAATTGTACATTAAATTGATTCATTCATTATATATCAATTATTAATGAAGTTGATTTTAAAATTAGGAAAAATAGATACCATGAAGAAAACGCCACAGACTGTAGGTGACACAGACAAAATATTCACAGTGCATATATCTAACAAGGGCCTTGCATTCAGATTTGATAGAGAGCTCTTCCCATTCAATGATACAAGTGAAAAGCCAACAAGGTTTTTTTGATTGGTTAAAAACTTACTAAACACCTCATAAAAGACGATATCTGTAGGTGAATGGTCAATATACACATTAAAATTATATCAAAATCACAAATCATCCAGGAAGTGAAAATAGAACAATATGATTCCACTGAACACCTACAAGAATGGCCAAAAGATGACAAAGTCAAGACCTGGCCTGGAGGTGAAGAAAGTACAGCTGTCGTCTACTCTCAACGGGGATATAAAATAGTAGGATGGTAGTTAGGTGGTTTCTTGTGAAATGGTATCCGTGCCTAACTCACAAGACAGTTATTCCACTCCTGGCCGTTTACCTAAGAAAAACTAAAACATGCAGCCACAAAATGACCTCTAATGCTCAGAGGTTCTTTCTGATAATTACCAAAAACTTCAAACAGTTCACATGCCCATCATCTGGTGAATGGATAAACAAACTGTTGTGTGTTTATATGCTGAAAAACTATCCATGGTTTAAAAAGAAAAGAAAAAAAAAAGAACATCCTAATGCAGGTTACCATGGGAATAAATCCAAAAACATCACACAGAGTGAAAGAAGCCAGACACAATAAATAGTGTGAACTTCCATTCAGAAGAAGTAGGAGAATAGGCAAGCCAAGCTGTGGGGATGGAATTCCCTGGGTGGTGAGTGAACTGGTTGGAAGGGACATGAAGGGACTTTCTAGGGTGATAAAAAGGTCCTGTGTCTTCATTGGTGCAATGGTCATATAGCTATACATTTGTTAGGACTTGAACTGTACACCTGAAATGTGTACCTTTTAGTTCTTCATCTGAAAAAACTACGTGTGAAGGACTTATTTTGAGGCTTAAAACAAAGTAAGTGCTCAGCAACCATGAATTCTCCAATTCTTGACCCTCACCCACCCCCATCCTCATCAGCCAAATGTCATAGAGTTGGCCATAGGTTTGGTTTGGTTCGGTTTTTAAGTACTTGGGGAGTTAGATGCAAGACCTTCACACCAAACTATATCCCCAGCCCTTTATTTAACCTTTATCTTGAGATGAATCTTGCTAAGTCATTAAATTGCCCAAATTGAGCTCAAACTTGCAACCCTCCTACTCCAGCCTCCCAAGGTTCTGGGATTACGGGCCTGTGCCACCACAGCTGGCAGACGGGAGAGGTCTATTTATTGTCATTGGTTCTCTGAGAATAGGAGTGTCATTTTCCCCAAAGGGGCATCGTCCACAGTAATCAGGGTTCAGCCTGAATCTCCTGCTGGGTTCTGTCCTCCACGTCTGAGTCCGGGGTTCCAATTTAATTGGGTCAGTCCAAGACACTGGAGATGGCAAGGTATGGAAATGGGAAGGGACCGCATACATGAGAGACTCTGAGAGGAATGATGTTTAGGCGATGATTATAAGAGATAAGAAAAGCTCAGGCCCAGATGCTGATGTCCTGGCAGCTCGGTAGAGTTGAGACTGGCACGTGTCCATGACCAGCAAGCCCTTGTTGACCGAAGATGTAGGTGAATGAACCGGTCTGTGGAGGCTGACGGAGCAGCGCCCTCCAGGGCTGATGGCAGCCCCGTTCCTGTCTTGCAGCTCACATACCTGCCCCCACCCTGGGGCGAGTGCCGATCCTCAGAGATGGGGCTCGACTTCTTCCCCGTTTACAGCATCACCGCCTGTCGCATCGACTGTGAGACCCGCTACATTGTGGAGAACTGCAACTGCCGGATGGTCCACATGCCAGGTGGGTGCCAGGCCTTCCTTCCATTCCCCTCCCCATGGGAAACACGTCACCCCTTCACTGAGATCCAGAGGAGCATGGTGCCTCTGGGACGCTTGTGCCTCTTGGTGAATGAACACTCAGCAGCCAGATAGAAGCACGCAGCCCAACAACCGAAAGGGCATGTCAGTGTCCAGGGGTGTCCAGATGTTAGCAGAACGCTCTCCCTTCTGACCTCTTAGACTTTAGTGTCCAGACGACTGTATGCTTGCAGTTCTTGCAACCTGCTGTGCTATGTTTGAGCATCCAGATGTCTGCTGCTGTCATCCAGATGTTCTGCTTCTTGGATCCAAATGTCTAGCGCTCACTCTTTCAAGTGAGGCAAAAGTCTGTTCAACAGCGAGTCAGTGTGTGCGTACTGAGACTCACATTGTCACACTAATAATGCACGTGGTCGCTTCATCAGAGGAGTCAGCGTGTCGGAGGGAGAAGTGCAGACTGGGCAGGGGGTTGGACAGGAGTTTGGTGCTGTAGCAGACAGGCGTGATTGGGGCTGGCCCCAGAAAGAGGTCTTGACCTCCACTTCAGGCTCCTGTTGTTATTTTCTGCGTGACCTTTACAAAATGAGGAAGCCCCCTTTTCTCACTTTAAAACAAAATCAGTAGCTGTTAGGATGAAATTAGGCTAGGATATGAAAATGGAAACTATCAGGGGTTGTTATCAGAGCACATAAAAAGAGGGAAGCTAAAGTCACATTGGCTGAGGACCTGCTATGTGCCAGAAACGTGTCGTGTTCAATGATTGTTAATTCGTGATTACAACCTACCTTATGTTCAGTGTGCAAACTCTTTGTGTTGAACCGAGAGTTCATCACCGTTTGTTTTCTGCTGCAACCATCCCTGAAGTGAACTTCCTTATAGCTGAATTCTGAATCGCATCATTAATGATCAGCAATTTTTCAGTAAGCTGTGATTAGAATGGTTGAACTTTAAAACAGACTCAGTCCAAAGGAGCTTTGCCAAGATGACTAAGGATTACCATGCTTGAAATGGAAAGGTGGTCAGGGCAAATCTAACTTCAACAGGAGGCCCTGAAAATCAATGTCACTCCCCAGCTGAGGTCAGAGAGGGGAAATTCTTTTCACTTTGGAGATGGAGGAATGTGGGTGGCCCATGAATGGGAGGTGGCCTCAAGGAGCTAAAAAGGCCAGGAAATGAACCCTACCCTAGATCCTCCCAGAAAGTACACACCCTCCAGCGCCTTGGGGTTAGCCTCCGGAGACCTGTGTCTGCGGAGGCTTAGCTCAGTGGTTCCGGCGCCTGCCTCGCAAGCTCAAGGTCCTGAGTTCGATCCCCAGAAACCACGTACAATGCTGGGCATGGAGACTCATGCCCCCGCAAGGGGACTCCAGCACCGATGGAAGTTACACGCTCAGACTGAGTCACCAGCAGGTGACTTTCACCGGAAAGTCTGAGCCGGAGGGGAGCAGGCCCGGGGGAGAATTTAATCGCTGCCTCAGGTCCCTGTAACTGGCACTGCAGCTGCTAATGCAGAATTAAGGGTGGGGCAGAGAAGCTCAGAGCAGCCCTCGTTTCCTGGCAGCACGGTGGGTGCTGAGCAGACCTCCAGCTCCAGGCCGGGCTCTGATCAGAGCCCACAGCCACCTTGTCAGCTGCAGAGTCCGGGGAGGCGGAACACTTGTGCCTCGACTTCCCCACGGGTAGAGCAGACGCACTGTTTCCTAGTTCTGCCTAATAACTGTCCTTCTGTGTCTCTCCGCAGGGGATGCCCCTTTCTGCACGCCAGAGCAGCACAAGGAGTGTGCAGAGCCTGCTCTAGGTCAGTCCTGGAGGTCATTTGAGCATGGGAGGGGAGGAGATGGAGTAGAAAGAGGAACAAGGAAAGAGTGGGAGAACAGAGGCTGGGCAGAGAGAGAGAGGAGGGAAGGGAGGGGGAGAAAGGAAGAAAGGAAGAAAGGAAGAAAGGAAGAAAGGAAGGAAGAAAGGAAGAAAGGAAGAAAGGAAGAAAGGAAGAAAGGAAGAAAGAAAAGAAAGAAAGAAAGAAAGAAAGAAAGAAAGAAAGAAAGAAAGAAAGAAAGAAAGAAAGAAAGAAAGAAAGAAAGAAAGAAAGAAAGAAAGAAGGAAGGAAAGAAAGGGAGAGAGAGAGAAAAAGAGAAAGGCAACAATGCCTCAAACCACTTCATCTGGTGAAAGAAGAGGAGAGGGAGAGAAGGATTCAGCAACAGGGAAAGGAGTTAACAATGATGTTTCCTCCATGACCCCAGCAGCAGAGGAACCACTGGCATTTAGGGAACCCTGGCACAAGCGCCATGGAGTCTTGGGCTCCAGGTACAATGGCATCCATGTTGCCCCCACTCTGTGGATAGGAACTCTGAGTCTAGAAGGAGAGAAGGACACCCTGAAAAGTCAAGGAGGCTGGGTCTGCCTTGGAACCTATTCTCCAGGGTGACAACACTTCTAACAATTTCTAACGAGTGACCTATTGTAACTGGGAACCAAAAGAGGAGACCAACTACAGCCAAAGCCCAGCTGCACCCTCGCCCTCTCTTTC
>PVIC010000605.1:95668-114984 GCA_004025085.1 Thryonomys swinderianus | reverse complement strand
GCTTGCCTGGGCTACATAGTGAGCTCAGGGCCAGCCTGAACTACAAAGCAAGACCCTGTCTCAAAAAAACAAAAATGGCTTAACTCCCACAACTACTATACAGATTGATTGCAATCCCAATAAAAAATCCCAACACCATACTTCACAGACCTAGAGAAAATAATCCCAAAATTCATCTGGAACCACAAGAGACCTAGAATAGCAAAAGCAATTCTAAGCAACCAGGACACAGCAGGAGGTATAACAATCCCCAACCTAAAACTTTACTATAAAGCCACTGTGTTAAAAATAAATAAATAAATAAAACTGCATGTTACTAGCAAAGTAACAGACCTGAGAACCGGAGGAATAGATTAGAAGATCCAGAAACAACTTCAGATAGACTAAGCCACCTCATCTCTGAGAAAAGAGCCAAACATCCGCAACGGAAGAAAGACATCCTCTTTAACAAATGGTGCTGGAAAAACTGAGCTTAACCTGCCAAAAACCAAAGCTAGATCTATCTCTCACTGTGTACTAAACTAAAATCACAATGGATTAGGTACCTAAACAGAAACAACAGGGCCAGAGAGTTAGCTCAGTGGTTCCAGCGCCTGCATCACAAGAGCAAGGTCCTGAGTTTGATCCCCGGTAACCACATACAGTGCTGGGCATGGAGACTCACACCCACCAGCAATCAATACCACACACCACAGTGCCAGGCGTGGTGGCTCACGCCTGTAATCCCAGCACTCAGGAGGCAGAGACAGGAGGATTGCTGAGTTCAAGGCTTGCCTGGGCTACATAGTGAGCTCAGAGCCAGCCTGAACTACAAAGAGAGACCCTGTCTCAAAAAAAAAAAAAAAAAGAAAGAAAGAAAGAAACAACAAATCTGCTGGAAAACAGGTTAGTTAAAACTCTTGGAGACATTGGCTTAGGCAGAGACTTTATGAACAAAATCTCTATAGCATGAAAACTAGCAGAAAGAATCAACAAATGGAATCTCATTCTCCTAAAAATCTACACAGCAAAAGTAACCACTGGCACTGCTAAAAGATAACCAACAACATGGGGGAAAAAATCTTTACTACCTGTTTGTCAGACAAAGGGCTACTATCTAGAATATATAAAAACTTAAATCAGTCCCCCCAAGTTTAAAGACCCAATTCAAAAATCGGCATCTGAAACGAACAAACACTTCTCAAAGGCAGAAGTAAAAGCAGCCTAGAAGTATATGAAGAAATGTTCAACATCACTGGTCATTCGAGACATGCACATGAAATCAACACCGAGATTTCATCTCACTCTACCAAGACTGTTTGCTATTGAAAAATCAACCAGTAATAAATGCTGGTGAGGTTGTGGGGAGAAGGGAACACTTCTCCACTGTTGGTGGGATTGCAGTCTTGTGCAACCATTGTGGAGATCACTGTGGAGATTCCTCAGAAAACTAGGATTAGAGGTCCCATTTGACCCTGCTATTCTCCTACTAGGAATATACCCAAAAGGAATTAAAAGATTCATGTTATAAATATATATATATATACACCCATGTTCATAGAAGCTCAGTTTGTGATAGCCCAATCTTGGAAGCAACCCAGATACTCATCTACTGGAGACTGGATAAAGAAGATGTGGGTTTTTTAAAAAATAAAATGGAGTATTACTCTGCCATAAAGAAGACAAGTTTCATTCATTTATGTGCAAATGGATACACCTGGAGGACACACTAATAAGTGAAATAAATAGATCCCAGATATGTAAATACTGTATCTTTTCTCTGGTATGAGAATCTGTAGATATAAATGAATTCTAGAATGTACGATAGATTTTGTAAAATAGGAAATATTCAAAGGGAATGTGGTGGGGGAACATAATGAGGGCTAAGAATAAATATGATTTGGGAAGAAAAAAATAGCATGTATATAAGGGGTGGGAGGTTGTGGGTGGTTTGGGATATGGATAAAAATGAGAATTAACTTGTGTCATATACTGGTACACATTCCTGAATGTTGAGTGTGATTGTGAGCTGTATATAAAATGTACCAATAAATAATTCAATTTAAATAAAAAGAAAGAAAATACAAATGGTGGACATGTAACTGCTTACAATGGCCCCATGAACAGAAGATCCATTTTTATGTTGTCATGTAACTCAAGGACAAAATCAGCTTGCCAACAAGGCAAAGGGCCTTCCGTTTAATCTGCTAATCAGGTAGAGGGATTTTACAGCACCTCTCAACAGCAGGTGATCACTTTTAAACAAAACCCAGCATCACTGTCTCATGGCAGGAACAAATTTGCCACCAGCATCTCCATGTTGAGAGCTTTGCCAAGGTTGTCACTAAAACATGGCTTCCAAGACAACCAGCGGCAGTGAGAAATTAGTCAAAATAAGAGAGACATAGCATCCTTCTCAGATCATTGGCATTGAAATCCTGTTTCATTAAAAATAACAAAACAGCTAGGCGTGGTGGCTCACGCCTGTTATCCCAGCACTCAGGAGGCAGAGACAGGAGGATTGCTGAGTTTGAGGCTTGCCCAGACTACATAGTGAGCTCAGAGCCAGCCTGAACTACAAAGCGAGACCTTGTCTCAAAAAAAAAAAATAACAAAACATATTATTTACCTCTATTATCTTTCTTTCTCTTCCTTCTTCCTTGCTTTTTTCCTCCATTCTTTCCTTCCTCTCCCCCTTCCCTCCTTCTTTCCTTTCTGGCTTGCTCCCTTTCTTTCCTTAAGTTTTTGTACTGAGAGACCAAGTCACCACTTCCTGCAGTGAACTCTTAGCTCCATTTCCACACTCCTGTCTGACAGAGTCCCATGAATTCTGAGTTACTTTTCTCATTGCTGAGACAAGACACCTGACACCCAAAGTTAAAGAAGGAAAAGTAGATTTGGCATACAGTTCATAGAGGTTTCAGGCCATAGTCAGCTGGCTCCATGCCAGGATGGCATCGAGAAGGAGAAACAGTTTATTGCAGACAAAAGACAGCAAAAGCAGGCAAGAGATGACCATGGCTCTTTCTACCCCTTATATTTTATCCAGGCTACTCAGAGTGAGTAGCACTCACACCCTTAATCCTAGAACCCTTTGTCCTAGCATTGCACCATGTATCAATACCATCATCATATACTCTAGATCCAGCTACCTCTGAAAAAGCCCCACCTATGACTGCATAAGGCCTGAGGAGACATCTAGACACAAAATATAGCACTCTGCCGTTTCAAAGCAGCACTGGCTCCATCCAAGCCTCCAGCCCCTGTGTTTCTTTCTGTTTTAGGACCTGACTCGGACAGTTTCTGAGGAATGTCCATTGAGTGGCAGGGAGGAAGTACCTTACAGGCCTTCATCACTTTCCTGTTGCTGAAAATACCCAACCCCCAAATCTTGCAGAAGGAGAGGTTTATTTTGGCTCATGTTTTCAGTCGAGTTAGTCCATGTTGGTGGGTCCAAGGCAGAACTAGCAGGGAAAAGGGCTCAGTCGAACAGAGCTGTTCACTTCATGGCACCCAAGAGGCAGACGGAGAAAAACAGAACTGAGGACAAGGATATACCCTTTCACATCGCACACCCAATGACCATCCTCCAACTTGGCTCTCCCCCTGACTGAACATTCAGCTACCATTACCAGGATCCAACCACCTTCCCCAAACCCTACATTTGAATGCGTGAAATTTGGAGGGGACATTGAAGATCTAAGCTTTAACAACATTTCTCACATATTTTAGGGTTCAAAGAAGACCTGCAGGTCCAACATGACTTACAGTCATTTACACCTTATTTTTCACTTAGAAAAGTAATATCGTTCACTACTTTTTCTTTTCTTTTCTCTTTTTTGGTGGTACTGGGGATTGAACTTGGGCCCTTGTGCTTCCAAAGTAGGCATGGTACCACTTGAGCTAAATCCTTGGCCATATCAGTCACTAATTTTAAAAACAAGTTGTACCTGGGTAAAATCATTAACGAATGTGGTATTTCTTGTCACTTTGAAGCTTTTTTCAGTGACAGCATTTCCCCACTGTTTGAGATCCTGCTTGAAAGAGCTGGTTGGTAGTGATAGAGGTGTTTCTAGGAATCATAAAAGAATAACGAATATTACGTTTCAGAGAGTGTTTGTCTTCCTGAAATAGAGATGGGACAGGAAAAGACCATGCGAAAGACATCAGTGGTTTGCAGAGGTTTCATAGCTCTTCCTTTTATTGCTCGACCTTGTAACTCACATGACATGTATCCTTTAAAATACTGTATTTCCAGATACTCAGACATGACTGCTAAAATTCCATACATTTACATAGCTCTTGTTAAAAACACACAGTTCTTGCCGAGCGTGGTGTCTCTCGCCTATAATCCAATCACTCGGGAGGCAGAGACAGGAGGATTGCTGAGTTCGAGGCTTGCCTGGGCTACATAGTGAGCTCAGAGCCGGCCTGAACTACAAAGCGAGACCCTGTCTCAAAAAAAAAAAAAAAACAGTTCTTATGAAAATCACCAAACTGTCCTCACATCCTAGTACCATTTAAAGACCCAAATAATGAAATTTTCCATTTTGAAACATTGTAAGGAACTTTAGAAAAGGATTGGCCATCCTTAGCATGAAAGTTTTCCTGTTGTTACTATGAACACACATTCTCCCCTTCCTTGTATATACCTGCTGTGATTGTGAAGTGCCTTCCCATTTGCACTGCTTTCCTGAGGTTAAAACTTTTCTGTGGGACTTTAAGCTCTTTGAGTTAAAAGCCCTTTTGTTTCACAGTACTTGGTGATTTTTGGAAGCCCCTGCACAGGTCCTATGCCCACTTCCAAGAGAGGATGGCTAGATAGTGTATTTAGGATCTTTATCTGCTTCTAAAAGTCTCTGATTCAATGACCATCAAGCAAAGTGTTGAGTTGCCTTCCCAGCTTCCTTAACAAAGGATCTAGGTTCTTTTCTACACTATGGAAGAGAAAGAAGAATACTTGAGACCAGTATGCACACATGGTATAGCAAAGAAACCTGGGCTGGGAATTTAGTTCAGTGGTTTCAGCATCTGCCTGGCAAGTTCAAGGTCCTGAGTTCAATCCCCGATACCATGCACCATAATGTTGGGGGTAATCCCAGCATCATGCCTGTAATCTCACTACTCAGGAAGCAGAGGCAGGAGGATTGGTGAGAGTTTGAAGCTTGCCTGGGCTGCATAGTGAGTTCAGGGCGAGCCTGAACTACAAAGTGAGACCCTGTCTCAAAAAAAAAACTGGCCTTCCAGGGGATCCAGGTAAAGAGTGGTCTTGCTTCTGATGATCTCTGCCAGACTTCTGATTCTTTGTGTACAGACAGCTAATGTGATGGGTCACCTTGCTAGGTGACACGTGAAATATGGTACTTGAATTTCTGAATAGTACTTAGAATATTACTCTCTTCAAGTTCCAGATTAGAATCTCAGTGTAGCCACTAATTTATCTACTAGACCTTAAGCAAAAACGCTTCACGTCTCCATAAAGTGGGGGTTGTATAGACATAAAAATTTTAAAATATTTGCAAAAGGGGCCAGGGATTTAGCTCAGTAGCTCTGCTTGCCTGATGAGCACAAGGTCCTGAGTTAGATCCCCAATTACCCCCCCCCCCACACACACACACAGTTTGCAAAGGCTTCTTAGAATTCAGACTGGGACACAAACTCAATGATAGCTATTTCTGTTGTTGTTGTTGTTGATATCACTATTGCAGATGTCACTGAACTGGCACTATGTTGCCCAAAATTCCTACGGCCTTGGTCTCAAGCTCATGGTTCGGATTCTTGATTTTCCTGCATGCACTCTGGAAGTCAGATCCCCTCTCCTGCCCTGTGGATTTGGGCTTCTGTCTGCCTTTCCTTATAGCCAGGGACCTATATACCCTATTGTCTAACAATGCATTGCATACTAAATTCTACCTGTTATTTCCAACCTCTCTGTTCTCTTCTTTCCTGGCAAACCTCATGATATGGTTCTAAAGTCCTCAGATAAGAGAAATGGTGTATTTTTTAATCCATGCCCCAACCTGATGAAGGTACAAGGTCTTAGTTATCATTAAACCATAAACTCTCTGAAGTCCAAGACAGCTACCTCAATTCTCATCACCTCCCAGTAGGTATCAATTCTGCTCAGTTACATGGCCATGCTGAGCTACAACAGAAGCCGAGAATTAGAATCTCTACCTAAGTGGCCACGAGCCCCACTAAATTACTAGAGTGACAGAAAAGGAAGATACATCTTAGAGGCAACCAGAAATCAGCCAGAGAAAGCTAATACTGTTCTCATTTCATACCAGGACACCATCACTCAGAGAAATTAGAAGTCCTCACGGAAGAAAATAGAGGAATCGAGATTTGAAGTCCATTCCATTAGGCTACATAGATATTTGCAAATATGCTGGTTAGGAGTGTCCAGTCCCCACATTCACCAAGAACAAAGCTGCCTCCAGTAGTCTCACCAGGAAATATGTCTCAAATAAAAGGCTGAGATTTTCTACCCTTACTCAAGCCATAGAATTAAAACAAATTCTTCAGTTACTTTAGCTACAACATGGTTTTATAGACTCTAGTAATTCTTTTAGCATTATTTACTAAGTGATACAATTTTGCAAATCCAAAAGAGGTCTTCAGCAACTAAGGCTGCAAAGGTTTGTCTTCCTTATATACTGCCATGCTTACAAAGTTGTATTTAAACAATGTTTCTGATTAAAATTTTAAACTAATTCCATGGCAAATTTTTAAAAGATCTTCATTTGCAAAGAAAAAAATATTCATATTGTTTAAAGAAAAAAATCAAGTTATTTTACCCACGTTTGGTTCAAGTCCATATTGCTTTGTTTTGCAACACTGGAATAACTTCCATTTGGTATTCTTCACAGATAAATTCAGACTTAACACAGTTAATGAATAGCTTCCCTGCTGACATTTTCAGGTTTAATCCATTCTGTTCAGCCTAATTCTCCACTCTGTGTTCATTAAAGATCAATAATCACATTATTGTGTGCTAATAGATATTTCTAATGCATAAATAATTCCCTCAAGGTTTTGGAAGCCATTGTGGAAGCCATTTAATTTTAGTTATTAATGATTGGCCAATGTGGGGTAGTTTTCAACTTGCATATGGGTACCATTAATCAGTGTAAGCTATCTGCTGTAATAGATATGCAATCTCCAAATCTTAGTGACTTAAGACAATAAAACTACATTTGTTGTTTATATTTTTGTTCAGTTAGGGCTGGGATAAAGGTTTTGCTCAACTAAATCATTCAGACACAGTCCCTGTCCTCTTGCACTATGGCTTTCCAGGTTCTAGGATTTCTTTCCATACAGCACACAAACAAAGAAAAACAGTGAGTGAATGGTTAATGGGCCAGATCTAGTGGGTATTATTATTTCCCCCCATAGCCAGTGGCAGGACCACACCTAACTGCAATGCATGCTGGGAAATGCAGTACAACTATGCATCTGGGGGAAGGACAATGGAATCCTTGTCATAATTACCAAAAGAATTTGCTAGGCTAGAAAAAATGAACAAGACAATTCAACTAACAAGTGCACTTAAAGTTAATGATAATATAATTTTGGGGGGCAGGGAATCAAATTCATGATCTTGCACTTGCAAAGCAGGTGCTGGAACTGCTGAGCTAAATCCCTAGCCCAGATAACATAATTTAAATTATGGCCTTTAACACTAAAAAAATACCAGTGGAATATTATAATTCAAATCCTAACAATTTATCTACAAATATTTGTCCAAAATCAAGTGTTTTTATTACAAGAATATGATAAAATTGCCGGGCATGGTGGCTCACGTCTGTCATCCCAGCACTCAGGAGGCAGAGAGAGGAGGATTGCTGAGTTCCAGGCTTGCCTGGGCTACATAGTGAGCTCAGGGCCAGCCTGAACTACAAAGTGAGACACTGTCTAAAAAAAAAAAAAAAAAAGAATATGATAAAATAAAATTGACATTTTAACTGTTTTTAAGTGATATTAAGTACATTCAGACTGCTGGACAACTATCACCACCATCTATCTTTATAACATTACATCATCATGAACTGAAACTGCCTACCTATTAAACAACTTCCCCTACTGTCTGGCAACTACCACCCTGCCCTCTATCTCTAGGAATTTGACAATTGTAGGTATACCATATATAATACAAGAAATGTAACACAGTATTTGTCTTCTTCTTTTAATTTTTTAAATATTTATTTATTTATTTATTTATTTGAGACAGGGTCTCACTTCAGGCTGGCCCTGAGCTCACTATGTAGCCCAGGCAAGCCTCAAACTCAGCAATCCTCCTGCCTCTGTCTCCCGAGTGCTGGGATTACAGGCATGAGCCACCACGCCCAGCACTGTGTGGTATGGTACTGATAGCTGGTGGGCCTGAGTCATCACGCCCAATATCATATCACTGTATGTGGATACCGGGACCAAGCCAGGGACCTAGCATTTGCTAGGCAGGTGGCGGAACCACTGAGCTAAATCTCTGGCCCTACGGTATTTTTCCTCTTAAGCCTGGCTTCCTTCATTTAGCACTTGCCTTCAATGTTCATCCAAGATTAAGGTTAAATAATATTCCATTTGCATGTGTTAACATGTTTTTTAATCTGTCAGTGGACATTTAGGTTACTTCTGCCTTTTAGGGATTACAAATAAGCTTGAATATGGATATACAAATATCTATTCAACTCATTGGTTTCACTTCTTTGTTTTATACTAAGAAGAAGAATTGTTATATCACATGATAATTCAGTGTTTAACTTTTTTGAAGAACTGCCATGCTATTTTCCACAGCAGTAATAAAGTCACGATGTTTTCAAGGCAAACTTGTAATCAGTATTTACCTACAAAAGGTTGCAAAAGTTGCAAAACTAATAGTTTTGCTCATTGGAGGATTATTATATGTTTTTACTATAGCTCCTTTAAAAGTGGAATAGTTTTAATTTCATTTCCTTCCACTTCATTATTAAATGAAGTGATAAAATGTATTAAATTGTTTGTTGAGTTCAGAGAGAATATAAGGAGCAGGAATTTGATTGGAAAATATGTATTTAAAGTTCCATTCTAACCCTCTTATGGTATTGCTGTCTGTATTAGTCACAGGACAAAATGCCTGATACTCACAGCTTCTAGGAGGAGAGGTTTCTTTGGGCTCATGTTTTTAGAAGGTTCAATCCATGTCCAGCTGACTCAGAGGCAGAAAGGCACGGTGGGAGTGGGCAAAGGAGCAAAGCTGCTTCACACAGGAAGGGGCACAGACAAGAACACACCCTTATAAATCACACTCGAATGACCACCTCCTTTGATCGGGCCCTACCTTCAAACAGCAAGTTCAGCCATGAACTTATCAATGGATTCATCCTCCGAAGAGCTCAACACGCCCCACAAGCTAGCACCACTTGTGAACAAATCAGGTTTTGGGGGGACATGTGAGATACACTATCTAAGAGATTTCCTAGATATAAAAAGAATGGTGCAACACACCATGCCCAGTATTCAAGAGAAGAACATCTGTGCCCCACTGCATTAACTTTTAATTAAAACCTGACACTGACACCATTTAAAGAATTGACATCCTTAGCTCTGCTCTTTTTCTGTTGCTTATCTGATAATTATGTAGATCGCTTTATATTTCACCCTCTCTAAGTTGTTTCTACAGATTAAGTTTTGTGTAAATATTTAAAACAACTAGCTAAGGTGAGGATGAAAATCTACATACAAGTTCAATCCAAACAGCAAGGGGCTTGAAGTGTTTGGTTTTGATTTCATTTTCTCTGCCTATTTAGTGTTTCTGAGTAGAGGTACTGTCAAAATTCAAACAGACTACGAAAATGAAAAGCAAGTACTCTAGAAATGATAGGGTATTTGAACTAAACTCTTAACTAAGGGACTGATTTGACAAACTTTAGTACCTTAATAATGTGATTTTTAACTTTGTTATTTCATCATAGACCTATGAAAGAACATTGATATTCTAGGTTTCAAAAAATATTTTGAAGTCAAGCTTCTCCAATAGGAAAGAGTGAAAAATTCACCCGGGCACAAGTTTGAGGCCAGATTATTATTTCTGACCACAGAACATCATAAAAAAATATTTTTCATCCAGTCTTGTTCACCTATCTCCAGAGCTGGTCAATTTTGAGGCCAATGTTGAAGAATGTTTATTTTACTTATTTATGAAAACACAGTAGCTTCTGATGCTTTACAATGGTGCTTAGTAACTTGCCATGTACAGAGTTTATAATCATATGCTGAATGCTAGAAAGTTTTTCACTGCTGTCACCCCTTGTTGGAACATACTTATTCACAAGAGTGTGATGAAATTCTGATATAAATCTTTTGCATATTAATTTGAAGGGGTTTTGGAGCTACTTCTTTCAGAGAGAAATACAATCCAGAGTAGTTTCTAACATTACCTTTTTAAAGAATAAAATCATACTAATAAGAGTCTGCAAGTGAAATCCATCACTGCAAGTCTTGCTCAATGGGTTTAATGTGGGCAGCAGAGAATTTAGTAACTTGCATAAAGAAAACCCGAAGTCATTTTCTAACGTGAACCTGGTGCATAATTTCATGTCTGCCAGCATGGACCACTAAGTGTCTAACATTTTGAATAATGGACTTTTAGGTCTCTCCTTAACAACCATTGTCAGGTACCCATTTATCCGCTTGGTGGTCAGAGCACATACAATCAAGTGGTCTCCGGCTCGGAAATCACTCTGGAAGCCTCCTCCATCCGGTCTATTCATTTTACAGTCTCAGCGTGAGCCCAGTCATTCCAGGAATATTCAGCTCTCCTAGGATCTCTGCGGCTCTCTCCCTCCACGTTTACTCCTGCTTTTCTTATTCTCAGGCCCTGCTTTTCTCCCCTTCCTTGTTCCTCAGATTTACGCCAACTCCATCCTTAAGAAACACTATCCTCTTCAATAGTTCCTCCTGGCCAATCAAGCTCTTTTCTCAGTATTTTCTCCTACTGGTTACACTTTTTTTTTCTTTTTTTTTGCGGTACCCGGGATCGAACTCCAGCCCTTGTGGGTCCAAGGTTGGCACGTGTTGCATTCTTTAAAAACAAAACAAAATGAAATTATTTTAAATAAGAAAAGAAGGCATTGGGCCAGAGGGTTAGCTCAGTGGTTCCAGCGCCTGCCTCGCAAGCTCAAGGTCCTGAGTTCTATCCCCGGGAACCACATACAGTGCTGGGCGTGGAGACTCACGCCCACCAGCCATCAATACCACATACCACAGTGCCGGGCGTGGTGGCTCACACCCATAATCCCAGCACTCAGGAGGCAGAGACAGGAGGATTGTTGAGTTCCAGGCTTGCCAAAAAAAAGAAGGCATGTTGTTCTCTCTTGTTTTTTTTTGTTGTTGTTGTTGTTTTTTGCCTTATGTGGATTTATTCCCCTGGCCTCCCGGCAAAGCGCCTCATTCTATAGTACTAAGAAGGATGGTTTAGTGGTTGGTGAATCAGCCCAGATTCTAGTCCTGCCCTCAAACAAGGTGTTCCTCAGTCTGTTTTCTTGTCTGTAATTGGAGGGATATAATTCCTCCTGTATGCAGGCTGCTCTAAAATTCAAACAAGTTACTATTCACCTATTACAAAGCCCGGCCCCATTTGTCTCAAAACACAGTATTATTACATTTCCCCCTTCCTTTGAAATGACTCCTGTCGGACCTTCCCACCAGCACTTTTTTTCTTAGAATTCGGAATAAAACTAATTGTAGTGTAATACTGAAAAGTCTTTCTCTATCGTGACAACCTTCTAGTGCCACGATTTGCAGTCCCACGCGAATTCTCCAACCCTCCATTCACTGAACTGTGTTCACCGATCCAGCCGAAGTACTGCAGTACAGCCAGGTTTAAAGATGAGGAAACTCAGACCTAAGAACATGAAAACGAAAGGTACTGGCAGTGCAAACCCTAGGTTCTCTACCAAGGATGGGGCTGTAGATCCTAGGGAGACCCCACCCTGGCGCGCGGTCCTCCGGGGAAAATTTAAAGAGCCCTGCGGGGTGGAACCTGTCAGGGTTACTGGGTGAGGACTGGGACCTGGGAGAACGCAGCTGCCGGCTTTTCCTTGCCAGCACTAAGCCCTAATTCTTTCAAACCAGCCAAACCAAAAGGAGCAAAGTCCTCTCCTTCCAGGATGCGTGATGTTCTCTCTCCATAAAAGACGTTAGCCCAGGAGCAGGGGTGGCGGCTGCAGGCCCGGTGCTAGCAACAGAGTAGGCCCCGCTGCTGGCTGGGGTCCACACCGGGCACAAACGGGGCGGGGCGGGGCGGGGCGGGGCAGGGACCCGTTAGGCGCTAATAGGGGCCGCCTGGGTTTGTGGGGCGTGGCTTGGGCGTGATGGGCGCGGCTGGGGCTGGGGGCGGGGAAAGGCCCAGAGGGGAAGATGAAATAAAATGGGAGGGAAGCGGCGCGACCGAAAGGGCGCGGAAGCTGTCCTGACGGAGGGTGCCGGGAGAAGGCAGCGCGGCGAGCGGAGCGCAGGCGCCCGGAGCCGAGCGGGCGCGGAGCGGTGGGCGCGGTAGGAGGGGGCCGGAGCCGCGGCCCAGGCAGGGGGCGCTCGGCCCAGGGCGGGCTTCCTGCCCCTTGCGCACCGGTCCGACTGCTGCACAGGCCGAGCAGCTCTGAGCTGGGGCCTAGCGGGCGGCCCGGAGTCCCAAGCCTAACCTAGGCCGTGCGCCCGGGCTGCGTGCAGGGCGGGGGTATCTTCCAGCTTTCTGCCCCTTTAGTCCTTTCCTTGCCTTCTGCAAAAGATCTTTGACCCCCGGCCTCAGTGCCTGGGCCTCTCCCTGCACTTTTCCGTGCCCCGGTTCTTCCATCCTGTGGTTTTTCCTCCCACCCACGTGCGCCTCCCTATGGGTGCGAGTCAGTGTGTGCCGCACGGTGTCAGGTTTGTGTAAAGCCGCCACGGGTGCGTGATACTTCCCGAAGACAAGCTTCACAGAGAACCTTCCTGTTGGGTAGAAACACTGCTGCATTCGCCCATAAATCACCCCCAGAGTGCGGGTGCGGGGACTGACAAACACTTCCTCCTGCCCTGAAAGGTCGTCGCAGTCCCTGTCATAGTGAATGAGAGAAAAAAAAATCTGAGGACTCAGGACACCGCTTGTTCAGTTACATTCCATTATCACAGACAGTTCGTGAGCACTGCAGTTCTCCTCGAGGCCTGTTGTAATTCCAGAGACAACCAACCCCTTCCAAGAAATCACAGAGCATTGGACAGAGATATCGGAAAACTTCTGCTGACTCTGGACAGGAATTTAATTTTTAAAAGGATCATTCGAACACCAAACTCCTAAAGTGCAACTTGAAGTTGTGTTTGCATTTGTGGAGGTTGGATGTTGGTTTAATATTATAAAAGTTACCAAGACATGGAATGTAGCTTTTTGGAATAAAAGAGCAAAGTAGATTTTATTTCCATTCTTAATTTTAGAACCCTACTAGGAATGCCCACGCCTGTGCTTTTTCAGTTAGTAAAAACTAATTTCTAAGGGTGGTTTGAACAAGTTAAGACACAGAACCCTTGAGCCCCAATCCTAGGAGGTTTAAAGTTGGGGAGAAGTCTGTTTTTCCAACTTCAGAGTTTGTGGTCTTATCTTGTACATCCCAAGGCTGGCTCACCACCCATAGGAACTTCAGGTACACTCTAAATAGGGCAGTCAGAGTGGTGACTGATTTACAGAACATTGGACCTATAATGAGTGTAATTCTTCTAGTTCTGGTTAAAGTTCTGTGACTTTGTACAAATTGCCTATCTTTTCTTGAAACGTAAAAGTAATTAATTGTCTCTAGTTCTGTTCTCATTCTGATAATATGTGGATTTATGAAAATAAGGCCCAGGTTTTATCATTTAATAACACTTTTGGTCACATTTGACCTTGAAATTATAAGATGATCAGAAAGGCTAGGTTTATTCATTCAATAAATGGGCACTTTGTACTTGGATATGCACTAGGGCTACACTCAACAGAAGACAGAAATACATGTTCTTGGAGTTTATAGACTCATTAGAGAAGAAGGAATCAACAAATTAACCAATAGTGACAAATTGTAAACAAAATATGAGTGGAGAGCACCTTGGATATGGTGATGGAGAAAACTCATTAATTTTAATCCTGATTTGGAAGGATGAGAAGGACTCAAGATGTTTATTCTTTTCGTTGATACCTGAAAGGTTAGGGGAAGCAGAAAAGAACTTGGAATGTTCTAGAAACTTCCAGAAGGGCAGAGTGGCTAGAGCCTGAGTGTTTGGACAGCTGGGTAGGACCACATTATAGGAAGATTTGCAGTCTGATGAGGACTTAAAATTTTCATGTGCAGGGAGCCACTTGTGGGCTTTAGACAGGGAGGTTAACATGAAGTGGTTATGTGAAGCCCAAAGAAAAAGCTGATAGGTTGGGGGTGTGGCAGCAAAAACAAAGAAAATGGAGTTTTCAGAGTCACTTTGTTGGTATTGCCTTCCTGAGCACCGGTCTAAAATAACACTCAGACCCTGAGATTCTGCACCCTAGTTACTTTATTTTCCCTCCATGTTGCTTTATCCCATAGGAGCTGCTACACATTTTATTTGTAAATTGTTATTTATTCCTCCTAATAAGAATGTCAAGCTCTGGAGGATGGGGTGGTGGTGCCAGCTTTGTTTACTGTGGTTCTTCCAGCAGCTGTTCAAGTGCCGTATGTCAAGCAGACTCTTAATACATATGTATCAAATGAACAGATTCATTAAATATTTTGGATTTGGATTCCATAGAACTTGCTGATGAATTTAATGTGAATGTGAGAAAAAGGGTGATTCTTAGTTTGCTGGCTTGGAAACTTGAGTAGTTGTCAATACCAGTTATTAAACAACGGAAGGTTAGGAAAGGAATAATTTACAGATCAGAATTAAGGAGAAAGTTCTACATGGTATGTATTTAGTCCATAATGTGTGAGTTAATTAGATAGTGCTTCATTTAAAAGCTCCTAAAATTTAGCAGATTGTTAACTGTCATTTACTGTCTCAGTTTCTGGGGGTCTGATGTTGCATGTAGTTGAGTTAGTTGCTTCTGGTAAGGCACAGAAAGCTTAAACCGCAGTGCTAGAAAGTTTAAAAGTAGAAAAAAATCAACGTGTTTCTGACTTGAAAGCCTGCACTCTTCCCCTTAGGCTGCCCCACATTTTGCACATCCCAAGCCTATCCTTCCACCGACAGAACTAAAGATCAGGGCTCATAATGATAAGGCTTGACAGGGGCTGAGTTCCTTCCCCTGGTTGCTGACAGACTGTACCTGGCTGTGAGATGGAGACTTCAGCTCTTTGCTCTGTAGACCTCCCTATAGAGCTGATTATATACCATCACTTGTGCCAGCTTCTATTGGTCACAAAGGCCAGCTTCAGTGCAGAAAGAGGGGAAGCGCACAGTGTGTGAAAGCCAGGAAGGATGAAGTTGTTGGAGGGCACTGTGGGGGCTGCCTGTTCCCTAAGGCTTGTTGCTGTGATCTGAATATGGTTTGTCCCCAGAAGTTCATGTGGTAGCGAACTGGTTCTCAGTGTCACCATCGAGAGAGATAGGGGCACTTTAAAGTGGGGAGCCTCCTGGGAGGGGATTCGATCACAGGGACACCACCTTGGAAGGGTTTTCTCTGAGTGTTTTAGCGCTTGTAGGACTACATCAGTTACCAGTACAGTGGATTGTCACACTGCAAGCCAATCCACATGCTTCTTCACTCACTTTTCCACTTGTCACTGTCACACTTGCGCCTGCTTTGTGATGACACCTGCCCTGTGACATAGCCAGAAGTCCTCGCCAGAGTCTGGATGGGTGGCACTGCCTGATTTTGATGTTCAAAGATGGTCTAAACCAGTCTCAGGTATTGTATTACAGCAACACAAAATGGACTAAGTCAGATGTCCATGTGAAAATGTCATAAGCTTGGGTGAACAGACTGTATAGTCTATAAGAGGGATCTGCATAATTATGTGGAGTCACTGGGTATGATACATGAAGCTATTGGAAGTGGGTACAAAGGCACATGGAGAGGACATAAACAGAGGATAGGACAACAGACTTTATGCTCAGTTCCCCAGGCATTCAACATTTCGAGGAAAGAGAGGTCTGAAAAAAGAGGCTGCCAGGCAAGGTAGAAAGAAAACTAAGACAGTGGGTAACTTAATGAAAAGTGTCACTGTCCAAGTTTTCCCCTTCTGTAGAAAGGGCAGAAAATGCTTTTAATATGATTGAAATGAAAAAGTGTTGCTGGAAAACTGTATAATCCAATTCAATTTAAAGTGAGAGTAGTGAGCCAGCTAGGAGCAGAGAACAGGCATACAGAAAGAATATTTAGTTTTGAGATGTACAAACCTGTGTCCTTGCTTACCTGGCTGGGGGCGTTGGGCATAGGTACCTGTGGTAATAGTAAGTTGAAAACTTTCTGCAAGCATTTTCAAGATTTCTCGTTGAATTAAGCTTGGAAACAAAATGGTGAACCATGTGCTATTGAATGAACTTGGACAGTAACCATCCTTGCTTCTTTGTACTCTAAAATATTAATCCACAAGGAATCTCTCCCTCAGTTGTCTTAAATATCCCAGGGCTCTATGAACTTGACTGAAGTGGTTGTCAAATCTTTGTATCCATACAGCAAATATGCTTCATCCTGTTTTCTTTATTGCTTCTTGTATATTTTCAGTAGCCTGGGCTTTTCTAGTAAGATTTTTATAATAAAAATCTCCTTCCTAGGGACCTTGTCTCAGGAAAGTAAGAGATAAAATAAAAGAAACAAGAAAAGAAAAGGAGAGAAATAAAAGACCTGGTTTCACCCATCCAAGTGGCATAAACTGGGTCTGTGGTTCTGTTTCATGTTCTGATCACTGAGGGAGGAAGGACATGGCAATTTCTGTGTCCTGGAAATTTCCAGGTAGTTTGGACTGGGTGGACAGTTTTCCCAGTGAAATATAGGTTCAGTGACACATGCCACTTCCAAGTGAGAGTTTCAGAAGCCAGCAAAGGCTCCATCATATTCTCTTTCCCTCTGTCACCGTGACTACCCAAAGAACAGCACCTCTGTTAGCCTGGGCTGTGGAATGAGCCCCTGACACTCTCTGTTAAATGTATACAATGAACTAGAAAGAAATCTGTGTTGTGTTCTTGAGATTTGGGACTTTGTTTGTTATTGCAGCCTTGCCTTGCCTGGCCTTCCTAATATACTGAGTGGAGTTCAGAATCACATGTATCCAGGGATTGTTAGGTGCAGTTTTCCAGATGCCTGGGAAACCTTAGAGAATGTGCTGCAGAAGACCTGTCCCAGGACCAGGGCTCCTCTCAGTGTTGAGAAGGTGGCAGATACACTCTTTCCCATGATACTCTAGTCAGCTTCCTAATTTTATATTTTAAGTATTTAAAATTTAATTATGTAAATGTTTGTATGCATATTTATTTATTCCAGTACTAAGAATCCAAGCCAGGGTTGTTCTCCCACTGAGCTACATTCCCAACCCCTTTTTGAATTTTGAGACAGAGCCTCACCAACTTGTCCAGGCTGGCTTTAAACTTGCAGTTCTCCTACCTGAGCCTCCGGAGTAGCTGGGATTACAACTACCCAACAATGCACCAGACCAGCTTTGTGATTTTCATTTAAAAAAAAAAAAAAAGCACATGTTGGGGCTGGAGGGTTAGCTCAGTGGTTCTGGCACCTGCCTCACAAGCACAAGGTCCTGAGTTCGATCCCCAGTAACCACATACATTGCTGGGTGTGGAGACTCACACTTACCAGCCATCAATACCACATACCACAAATGCTGGGCGTGATGGCTCACGCCTGTAATCACAGCACTCAGGAGGCTGAGACAGGAAGATTGCTGAGTTCCAGGCTTGCCTGGGCTACACAGTGAGCTCAGAGCCAGCCTGAACTACAAAGTGAGACCCTGTCTCAAAAAAAAAAAAAAATCACATGTGGATACTTCATTACATTATTTAAGGGCAGTTGGTGTTAGAGTGTAAAATATAGAAAGGGTCAGGGAAATGTGAACACTAAAATCTTCAGGTTTAGTTTGAAAAACACTATCTACCATCTATTTTATATATATACATATAATTATCTATATTATAGATTTTCAGTATTTTGCCACATTTTTCAAGAGAGAGGAGGGGATGAGTTGTGAAGAGATACTTCTTGTCAAATACAGTTATCAGGGGATGCATTTTAGAAATTATTTAGTCGCCAGAGGACTTTTGAAATGAACTATCCACTCTTACCACTGACTAGTTTATTTCTTCATGCAGCATGAAAGAATATTTTAAATATGATTTCTTGATGCTCTCATTTCAGATCCAAGAGGAAAAAACTTAGGATTTGCTCTCAGCATCCTAGAGGAAATGTGTTCACTCTCTTACTATGGCTTAAACAGGATTGAAGCCAGGAGCATATTGCTTCAGGCAGAGCTCTGCTGCTTTCTGAGGGACACTGGCCATAAATCCAGGGTCCCTGGAGGTTAACAATCAAAGTTCTCCCCCACTTGTAGTCCGACGAGTGATATGATGAAGACAGATTGCTTGGACATGACGGCCCCAAGCACCAGTGTGATGAATTATGTTGTTCAGGGCACGACCAAAGATACTCTATTGTCAGTCTGCCATACCAAGTATTGACAATATTCATAAATAGCCTTCTGCCAACATATGTCTCTGCTTTGCATATTAAATTCTCCATTTTCACAGGTCTTGGTTCTTTAGTTGTTAGTCATCTCTGTATTCCATTGAACTTACCTTGGTAATCAGTCTTTTATTTTATTTGCTCCCTACTCAGTAAAGGGCAGGGAGGTGTGTGCATAGTAAATACTGTCTTTCTTTACAGAAACTGTTAAAATAGTAATTATTAGTCCTTTTCACTAAATCTGAAGAACGGCTTATTTTGCATGGACTTAATGAGGTAATTACTTAGTATAGAATCTGAAAAGTGCTTTGAACAGAATATTGGTAAATATCGCTAATTTAATGCTCATTATGTCCACAAAATCTTCAGTACCACTGTAAGCCAACAAAGATTTTCTTGATGTTGCTTATTACTAATGTTATATATGCATTGATTTTTTAAATATTTTAAATATTTCCATAAACTCTCAAAGTTATCTTATGCTTACACATTTCTATACATCTCATTTATACCATAAACTAAGTGGATTAAAAGAATAGAATTTCAGCCGGGCGTGGTGGCTCACGCCTGTAATCCCAGCACTCGGGAGGCAGAGACAGGATTGCTGAGTTCGAGGCTTGCCTGGGCTACATAGTGAGCTGAGGGCCAGCCTGAACTACAAAGAGAGACCCTGTCTCAAAAAAAAAAAAAAAAA
>PVIC010000605.1:67247-95568 GCA_004025085.1 Thryonomys swinderianus | reverse complement strand
TGAACTCAGGACCTTGCGCTTGTGAGGCAGGTGCCGGAACCACTGAGCTAACCCTCTGGCCCAGATGAGTGGTTTTTGATAAGTAGCAGAACATATTCCCTTGTTATAACTATTGTAATTGGAAGTTACTGTTAACACTGAGTGGTGAGTTCAGTATACTGTTCTTTTGTTTGTGAACTTTTGAAAATGTTCATATGAACAGGCTTAAAACCTTTTTTAAAAAAAGAAGAAATTAATGAAATATATAGCCTCCTGTGAGGCAAAATTTGATAAATTTTCAAGGACAGATAATGTGAGGTATACATGCAGGTGTTAGACAATACAGTTAGAAGTAGTATGTGGCCTTACTGCCAATTGCACATAGAAAAGTATGGTTGAAATATGTATCAAAGAGTGACTACAGGTCAGGATTTAGCTCAGGTGATACTGTGCCTACCTTAGAAGCACAATGGTCTGAATTTCATTCCCAGTACCAAAAGAAAAAAAAAAGAATGGCTACGGAAGTGTCTATCCTAGCTTTGGTCTAGATTATTTGATACATGTTTCATCATTCTCTAACCTATAGTAACATATAGTATATCTAACACTCCTATGACTCATGCTTTTCTGCCTGCCAAGAGAGTTTCCTAGGCTCCAAGTTTGCAGTCTTTGCAATCTCAGTCTTTGACTTAGGATTCTGTCCATTTTCCAGAGCTGAAAACCATTGAACACAAAAACTCAAGAAGAGACACCTTGCCTCCAGTAAACCATGTCCAGCTAGTGCCTACTACCCAGTGATTTTTATGACAAAGCTCTCTGCTGTGGCAAAAGGCTGATGTTAGGCAAGAGTGTTCCTCAGAGGAGTCAAGGGCTGAGCCCTATCTCCTGCACTCAGTGCCTATCCACATCCTCTTAGCCTCTGACTCATGAGCCTCATTCACCTTCCAGTATGAATCTCAGGCCGGATGCAGATTTACTTTGACTTCCATGCCACTTTGAACTTGCTCCTGTTTCATTCAATGAAGTATATCTTAAAGGGCATCCTTCTTTCTGTTATGTACCAAATGTTTTACAGCAACTCAATGCATCAGGAGTGGAGAATCTCCAGCTTAAAGTAGGTACATTGCTGAGGCTAAATGGCAGCCATATTCGGTCTTGCTGATGCACATGAAGGAGAAAGTTCTTGCAAATAGAATTGCAATGCTCCACTTTGACATTTATCATTTCTCTTAGGCATTATCTTTTCACTTTTTGTCCATCAGTGTATTTGGGTAGAAAGATCAAAATAGGCCAAGCTAACAGTTTCAAGGCTAAATGATCTCCAAGATGATTCTATAAAGTTCTATTGGTCTTGTGAATTTCAATTTAGTTCTTACATTTGTACTTTATTTAAAAATTATGTAGTTTTTCAGCATGTGTAATACTTCTTTGCTACTAATTATCTTTATTAAAGTCACTGAAATGATTAATTTCTAAATATCTTCATTTTTGATAGCCCAAATTAGAATTATAAAAGATTTGTATGGCAATGTTCATAATGCTTTATGTAGTGACATTGTAGTTTTTCTGTGACCTTGTTTCCACTTTATTTTAATTTTGATTAGTAATATCTTGGCCAAAATAAGTTTACACGTCTTATTCCTCTGTATTGTAATAATTTTTTTGTTTGCTTTATTTGTGGTGCTAAATGGTGAGCCCAAAGGCTATTTGTGCTAGGAATATGAGCTATAAACAACCCCTGAGCTCCTAACACTGAACAGTTTCTCATATGTCATTTCTACAAAAAGAATAATGTATTAAATTTTAGAGTTTTACTCTACAAATATCGGAAAATTTAATAAGTAGCTGTACTCTGTCTGACAATAATGTCTTGATCCATATTTGGTATACCCTATATCATATTTATATTTTTAAACCAACATCATTTAAAATAATGTCAACAATTACAGGATCAATAAATATGTCAGTGAGTTGGAATTGGAGAATAGATTTCTCTGCCAAATTAAAAGTCAAGATTATATTTCTAATGAGTTCATGGGGATGGTAGGAGTTCATTCTTTAACAGGTCAAAGAAAATTAATAAGGGGTTACAAGATACTGTAAAGATGTGGATAGACCCTTTAATTTTTACCAGTTCTTACAAAACTTGATTGATTTTCATATCATCTTCTGGAACATCTGTCATCCCTGTGTGCTACCTTTACTAATAATTACTTAATATTCATTTTTAAGCCAACCTACTTTTCAATGTTAGCCTTATCCTAAGCAATATCTATGGCTTTTAGTGTTTATTACTGTTGTTCCTGGACCATATTAAAATAAATAAAACCTTGCTTAAAACATTTTAAAATGTACATGTACCACCTAAGACCATTTTGAGCTGCATTTGCAATATATATCTAACTCTTTAAATAAAAGCATGGACAACAAAATAAATAAAAACATGAAACATTGCTACTTATCAAAATCAAAGCAAATCAAACAGATTATTAATTTTTAAATTTATATCACATCCACTAAAGAAAAAGCTAATTCTTAGTTGTTCATTTGGCACAGAATTTTCAATAAAAGTTCTGTATCTGTTCTGCAATTGTTAGAAACTGCAAAAACTACATTTTTACATATATATATATGTGTGTACATGTCAATGGATTGCTAATGGGTGAGTTTAGCTTTATTTGGGAAGTAAATCAGTTGCTTTAGACAGTATCATATATGGGGGGGGGTTAAAAAAGCCTTCATTATTTTATACTTGTGCCTCTAGTTTACTCTTTTTCACAGGCAGTATGAGGACTGATCATGAGTAACAGTGTAAAACTTCTGGGTTGTAAAGTATTTTTATTTCATTCCTCTGTTAGTAATAATCTGCTGTTTATAGTAAGCTGACAGCTCACTACATTACTATATTATGTGAGTAGTTTGCCCCTAGAACATCAAAAAAGAATTCGATATGGAGAAAAACATTAGTAAATTTCATGGTCCTTGTGTAGAAGAATTCTGTCTGATTTTCCACTACACATATATCCTTGTTTATTTACTATTCAGACAACCCATAGAGAAGTTGAGACATGCTATCCACCTAGTGTTATAAAACTTGTATCTGAAAGGGACTTTAGAGATCACTTTCTTTTTTGTTAATGATAGAGCTGTGTTCCACAGATCCATTTGTCCAAAGACAAACCTTTAGCATTTCAACTTCATTGGTAACATTAATAACAGCTACTAAAGTTCTAGTTTTTCTTCCCTCTGGAAAAACAGTTGTGTGTTCAGAAGACCATTATGCCATCCATCTCTGTCCATTATCACAGTATGTATAACATTCATTTTTGTTGATGCCTAAGATATAGCGATTATATCAATTATAGCTATTATAATCAATTGATTATAGCGATTGTATCAATAAAATATCAACTTCTGGGCTGGAGATTTAGCTCAGTAGTTCTGGTGCCTGCCTAGCAAGCTCAAGGTCCCTGGTTCAATCCCTGGTAATCACATATAACAATACTGGGCATAGTGACTCACGCCCACCAGCAATCAGTACCACACAACACAATGCCAGGTGTGATGGCTCACGCCTATAATCCCACCACTCGGGAGGCAGAGGCAGGAGGATTGCTAGGTTCGAGGCTTGCCTGGGCCCATAGTGAGCTCAGGGCCAGCCTGAATTACAAAGCAGGACCCTGTCTCATAAACTTCCTAAATTAGAAGATCAGTTTGTTGACTTCAGGAATTTTTTTGTTTCCTTTAGTATATTTGAAAAAGCAGAGAAGCCTGCTATGCTTTTCTAAGCTGTGTCAGGGTATATTGGAAATAACAAATATCATTTCTGTTCTTAAAGCAGGTATACCCAGGTTGAAGCATTCCAAATTCTTGATTTTTAGTCTGTGATTATAATAAAAATGGATTAGCATATCTAACAGGTATATATTTTGATATCAGTTTGTAAAGGAAAATGTATAAAATGAGCTACAATATTAAAAAATGAGCCAAGAAGAGAGTTTAATTTCTTGTGGTCTAAGCAAGAACTCAAAGAATAGAAGAACAGTTGCCCTAGTGATTTCACCATGAAGTTAATAAAGCTGCCCCAAAGAAGGACAGCTAATTTTGTTTATGCAGTAGGTTTATATTGCTCTACAGCTTGTTGGTAAAAGTAGCTTTGTGCACTTAGAGAACTTGTCTTTATCCTATGTTCCAATTAAAAAAGTGTTATTACTGCTCCTCAGTAACTGAACCTCAGAGTAAAGCTGAGGTCTCCCAGGCCCACACAATCCAAGAAAGGGAAAATTAGTGACCATGATCCCTCAGAATGCCATGATAGGCCATAAACAAGAAGCCAAGCAAGTCTTTAATAACACAAGATGCTTTACCAGTTATTAATTCTTCTGCTTTTAATGAGGTAAGAGAATATGTATTTCAGCTCCATTCCCTATGTCTTCAGAACCGCAACAGCTCTGAAACCTGTGCATTCTTTCCAGTCAAGTTAGTTTATTCATCTTCCCATAAACATGTTATAGAAAGCCCACACATGGGCTAAGCCTGGTGGTAAACATTGGCTGGGACATTGTCCTCACTAACTACTGCACAGAGGAGAGGTTTTGTGAGTTATGATAGTCCATTTTCAATTCTCTGGGGGTATCCTCAGAGAATACTAGAAGACTAGAGGTCTGTGGGGTGAACACAATATCCTGCCAGTCTCTGTGATGCATCATTTGTCATGTGATGGTCATCTTATACTGTGTTTTCAACTACCACAAGCAAACTGAGTAGGTTGTGGGAGCAGGACAGTGTTTTTGTTTTTGTTTTCTGAGCAGGATTTTCTTTTCTCTGATCTTGATCTGACCCATCAAAAGATAGCTTTCTAACACTTCTCTGAATGATAAACAGCAACATCCAGCATCTCTGCCTTGGAAACAGTTGAGGTCCCTATAAAGATATTTCCTGCCTGTATCAGTCCATTTCTGGGGCTATTACAAAATATAGGAGGCTGGAGAAGATGTAAAGAAAGAGGGTTATGTAGCTCCCATTTTGGGGACTGGAAGAGCCAAACAGCACTGCACCAGTGTCTTCTGGGGGCCCATGGCCCTGTCAAACCCTGCTAGATAGGAGAGTATGGATGGAAAGAGCAAGTGTTTAGAGTGACAGCCAGAGACCAGCAGGAACCAGGCTGACTCTTTGGCAAGAGTCCACTCTCTTAGGAACCAACCCGCTGCTGTGAGACCCAACCAGACCCAGAAGAATTCCCTCCTTAGGGTAACCTGCCTCCTCGGGTTCTCAGCCCTTCTCATCGCTCCTTTGGCACTTCAGCCTCACAGGAGCAAGGACAGACCACCATAGATCTTCTACTTGCTCTGTTCTTGAGCAGAGCTGTGTTTGTGTCTACTATTAGCATCTTCAGAGGCTTTTCTCCACCAGAGTTAACAGATAAAAATGCCAACCAGAATTCTAGTGAGGTGCACCCCCTTTCTGCCATGCTGATATTAGGATTATCACGTTTAACTTTTTCCTCACTTATTAAAGTTTTCTCACTCAGGAAACCATAGTTTGGTCACTCTTACCCCTAGGTAATGCCGTTGGCTTCAGAGTACCTCGTCCATCCTAAGAGCATCCATTGTAGATAATTTTTTGTAAACCTGATTAAACTGTAAACTCCTTGAAGACAGGAACCAAGTCTGCTTTTCCATCAATACCACAGAGAAGGATGGCCCAATTCATTACTGGGTGTGAATCCTACACAAATAGACCAAAAAAAGAGAAAGTATAATGTCTTAGGAATATGTCTGTTCAGCTCTCGTGGTGCAGAATGCAGTGACCTTTGGTGAACCTGAAATGTGTCCATGCTGAGCATCACTTTCTTCTTAACCTCTCACCTCAAACAATTCGGCTCCATCACAATTCATCTTCTACGGTAATGCAGTGACGATGAGATGATTTCTCTGGAGAATCTGTGCTAATACTATTAAAATGCTCTTACAATGTCAAAATGATTGCAGTGGAAGCATGTGGGGCCTGTGCTTATGTGATTATGATATTATAGTGATGGGCGATTACCATAGGAAACTACTAATTCAACCCTACAGGGACTTGCATTATGAAGCCATTATAACATGAGATTATAATGACACAATAACTTGGATGCACATTCATGATGTGAAAACCAAAAGCTAATTTGAATGCAAGTTGTATTTCCATTAAATTGTAATTAAACACTGAAAGCAGTGCTTGTTTAAATTTGAGACAGAGACATGCAGTTCAGAAATGAATACTGTAGGTTAAAAAAAATGCATGCTGAGCAGAAGCTCAGAGGTGGTTGGAAATCATTTACAACTCACTCTAGTATTTACAAGGGAAAGAAGCTCACAACAAACTGGCTTCCCCGGCCAAGTAACATCAAGACTAATACCAACTACTTGATCCAATTCCTATTCCTGTCATAACTACTAACATTTTCAGCCTTCCTTTTCCATTTTTGATGTGAACATCACAGTACCTTAGTTCCTTTAGTAGAAGAGACAAAATAAACTATTTTTCCCATAAAAAGTAACAATATACATCATAATGAATCCATGTTAAAACAGATAAGCACAAGAGAGAAAATTAGCATCAAACCCAGGGCCTCATGTATGCTGGATAAGTGCTCTACTGTTGAGCTATACCTTAGTCCTTAGTCTATTTTCTATACATTGTATATCCTCACTTTATTCAAAACTTTGCATTTATGCCATTTTTAACATCTACTGATTGATTCTTCCCACCCTTTCCAGTTGCAAGATCTATTTCTTATCCAAGAGAATACAGTTGATAAGTTTTTATTTGCTTTTGAAAGGTCAGCTTAAACTGAACCATTTTGCATGTCACCTGGGAAACTATATTTTACTATTAGGGAAAAGTATTTGGCAGGATTTCTGCTCTGCAGAGATCAGTTGCAGGAAGAAGCTACAGCAAATTCCTCGGGTCTTATTAGCAACAGTAAAGGCCCCGAGAACTGCTCTCTGGATAGGGTTCAATTCTCTGAAAAATAAGACTTCTCATTTGTTCCCCACTGGTAATTATTGCATGGCTTAGATGAACATAAAGATAGTTTATAAAATCAGATGACTTCTTAGCTTACAAAAATACTAAGAAAATTCAAGAGCCCCAGAGCTTGTTAGATATATAGTGCCATTAACTTGTTTGGATGTTAGAAGGACACACAGTAGCTCATGTGTACACTTTCCTAATTAGAACTCAAGGAGGTTATTGCTTCTCGGTTTAAATATAGTTTAGATGGGTTTTTGTTATTAAGCATTTAGTTTGTACTTAGCTATGCTGCATGCTTTAGACTTATTTTTATTATCACTTCTTGTAGCAACCAAATTAAGTAGGTTAGTCTCAATTACCAGAGTCCATATTTTTCCAAATAAGAAAAGAAAAACATTGTGTACTGTAACAGCTTGCTTCATGTCATCCAGTGGAAGTGGGGTTGGATCAGGTTTTGTTATGGACTATCATAGCCTCTCTTTTAAGCCAATAAGTAGTGTTATCTGCTGAGTAATATTTTTGTGTCAGTGGAGACCTTCATAGTAACTGTGATCTTCATAGTAAACATGTACATGCCTTGACAAAAAGAACACTAGGTTCACAAGTTGGAAGACTGGTTTCTAGTGTAGATTACTGGCACTTTGAAAGATGAAGGATTTCAGTTACAGCATCTAGAAGTTAAGAAATTAAATTATCTGATAGCCCAACCCACTTGAAAAAGTCTAAGATCCAATAGCATTTAACATTAATTGCAACAAATATTTTCACTATATATAGTGTACATGTTAATATTTAATTTATACTATTTAATCTTTTATTTACTTTAAAACCATTAATTTAAATTCTAAATCATACCTTACTTGGATGACATTTTATCATTTGCTGTTTTGGTGACAGATCTGTGATTTGACAGAATGTATGTTTTATTCAGGAATCTTACTAAAATCATTAATGTTGCAGATATAAATCAAATCCAAAGCAGATTTAAGCCATAGTTCATTGGTATATGGACAATATTGCAAAAACATAATAACTATCAGTATTTCTACTTGATAATTAAGTATATAGCTAAATAGTTATACTGAAAAATACTTTAAAATTCGCTTTTCCATGAATTATTAAGAAGCATGTGAAAGTCATGATTGAGGTACTGAACTAAAACATAGTGCTAGACAAAGCCTTCTACATATATCAGTGTACCTTGTTTTATGTGAAAAATATGTTATTAAATTTCTTTCATCTTTTACATATAGTCTGTATGTAGGTTAGTTCATTAAGAACTTGTTATTTGAGGGTAGATAATTTTCTTAATTTTGTCCGGCTTTTTCCCTAGACAGTATAAAGTCCATTTCCAGCCCTTTCAGACTGGGAAAGAATAATTATCACTGTAAAACCGTGTAGTTATTACAAATTTGCCCTTGATCCCTCTTCAGTAAATTAGCTTTTGGGAGTAGAAATGAGCCATGCCTTATTTGTAGTACAACAAATACTAGTTTTTCCCACAAATAGGTGTCTGTGTCAAGTGCCACACTTGCTCAGTCTAAGAGTTCTTTCTTGAGTTCCTTCATGAATCCACTCTTAAAATCTATTTCCAAATCAATCTTTCTCCAGTTCGAAGTTACACTAATTGTCAAACTTTTGTGTATTTTCATTATAATGATAAGGATAATCTAAAGAACTTAGGCATATCCTGGGTTGCTGGGTTGCTGGGTTGCTTTTACAACCAAATACACTTTATAAGATTTCATCTAACATCTATATTTCTATTTAAGACAATGATGATACCAAATTATCAACCAAAATAACAGAATTTATCTTTTTCTAGTGATCTTTTTTCTACACTGAGTTCTCTGTTTCTCTGGGAACCATGCCCATATTTCCGGGGACGTTGGAAAGTAACTGGATTAAGAGAGTAATGTCGTGGCATGACACAGTGGTTAGGCTTCTTTTCTTTCCTTTAACAGAAGTGAAGCTGGTTTATAAATAGACCACATGTGAAAGTTACATGTATGTTTGTTTTTTAGAACCTGACTTTATGCTCTATACCACTATTCTAAGGGAAGTACCAAGAATCACAACTTGTTTACAGTCTTCTAGTTTGTATTAGTCCATTTCCTGTTGCTATTACAAAAACGCTAGTGCTGGGCCGGAGGGTTAGCTCAGTGGTTCCGGCGCCTGCCTTGCAAGCGCAAGGACCTGAGTTCGATCCCCGGTCACCACATATAATGCTGGGCGTGGTGGCTCACGCCTGTAATCCCAGCACTCGGGAGGCAGAGACAGGAGGATTGCTGAGTTCGCGGCGGCTTGCCTGGGCACCATAGTGAGCTCAGGGCCAGCCTGAACTACAAAGCGAGACCCTGTCTCCAAAAAGAAAAAAAAAAAAAAAAAAAAAAAAAAAAAAAAAAAAAAAAAAACGCTAGTGCTTAGTACTTCATAAAGAAAAATTTTTCCTTTAGTTCCCAGTTTTAGAGATTTCAGAGTATGGCACTAACATCCTCTTTGTTCCTTCAAGGCTTCCTGGTTATCACAGAGTGGCAAGTAGTGTAATGACAGCAGTATATGACAGAGAGAAAGAGAAAGACCACGTGGCAAGATAGGTAACCAGAGGGACTAGGCAGAGGTCAGGCTTGTTCTTTTCTAACGACTCTATTATGAAAACTAACCAAGGTCCCAAGAGATCTAAATCAATTCCTTCTGAGGCCTGAACTTCCAATGAGCCAGTTATTTTGCAGGTCACACCTGACATCACCACTCTGAAGACCAACCTTCTAACACATGTCCCCTTTGGGTCACAAACTATGGTCTTTGCAGCATTTGGTCCTATTACTTTACTGTGTCTTCAGCCCTACTCTCAGCACTAATTCTTTTAGACTATTGCTCACTCACATCTCCCTAGACAGAAGAATAGGTAAGAACTCAGCCACACTCCAGAAAAATTAGTTAACTGAAGCTAATAGACTCCACATCATGATACATTAGGATTCATGACTCATGTTCTTTCATAAAAAGCCAGTCCTAGGGTATAGCTTGGAGGTAGAGCTCTTAAGGCCCTGGGTTCCATCTCCAGCACCACACACACACACACACACACACACACATATGCATGCATGAGAATGTACAAAATAATGTATTTTTTCCTTGGCCCACATATAAGTGTTGATCAACTCTCATAGGAGAAGCCTTTGAGGTCATGGTCGTTATACTATTTTTAAAAGTCTCCCAGGAGATGTTTCTATAGCCTACAGCAGTGTGTTTTTCCTCCAACCAAAATGGCTATGGTATCTCATCCTGGTCTGAATAATAACCCCATTTCCTCATTGGAGAAATGGGAACAATAATACTAAAAGTGGATTTCACCTCAAAGTACATCCTGTGATCTGCTATTGGATCCTTTTTGGTGACTCACCATCTGTGGATCCCTTGCCTACTTCTCCTGGACATTAGGAGATTTAATTAAAGTGTGTAGAATATCTTAAGCTCTTTAGGGAGACACCCAGCATTCTTACTGTAAATAATAAAATCTCTTGAAGGAAATGAAGCCAGCAATATAGAATGCTAGGGCTTCCATATGGGTAAGGTTTTATGAAGGCACATCTATTTCCACACAAAGTTACAATAATAATACCACTCCTATAGGTTTAGGAATTCAGAGCTCAATTATAGTGAACTTTCTAACTGTTCTAAGTATTCTGAGTTAATTTTTCCCATCAGTCAATAGCACATTTTAGAGTTTAGTTAAGTATTCTTGAATCATACTGCTTTTAGCCAACTTAATAACCAATTTTGTTTTCAGATGACAATTACATTTTTGCATTTTCAGAATGAAAAAAGAAAGTTCCTATCCAAGTTTGTCTTTGCCCTGAAATGTAGTTCTGTAGTTCTTAAGATCCCTAAGGAACAAGGAAATGTGCTTTCATACCACCATACAACAATTTGCTTTGTACCCTCTTCCTAACATTCACTGCACTCTACTTTATACCCTAAGTCTCCCTTTACTGTATAAAACTTATCAGTCCATCTCGAATGTTCTCAATATACCAAATACTGTGTTGAGGGCTCTTTAGCTTCTTTTATGTTGTAGATCTAAAATGTTCCCTAAAAATCTAGTAAGTTCAGATGTGGGGTATTGGAAGATGATTGGATCTGGGGGCAGGGGGGCTAAACTCATCAACAGTGTATGAATTGATCCATGAGTAGCTAAATGTGCTTTTAAGACGTAGAATCCAGTTCGAGATGTGTCACTGGGGTGTACCTTTGCCATGCATATCTCTTGCTGTGGCTCTTCTCTGTTTTCTGTTTCTGGTCCACCACAAGGTAAACAGGTTGCTTCTGGCTTGTTTGTGCCTTGGAGGCAACTAACCATGGACTTAGACCTCTCAAACCACAAGCCAAAATCAACCTCACCCCTTTAAGTTATGGGAATCAGGTATTTTATCCCAGTAATGAGAAACCTCACCAATATATCCTCCAACATGCAGGACTGTTTCTTCCTCATCCTTGCTCTCTTAATATTTTCCTTAGATATACCACATGTTTAACAAATATTTGCTACATTGAATTGAAATGTTTTCAAATGAAATTTGTAAGTGCCTGGAAGGCTGACTTCCTTCTCATACCCTAGTAGCTTAAAAACCCAAACTATCCCCAATGATCTGCCAGTTACAGCAGTTTTTGTTAGTGTTGTAAGAAAAATAGGCTTCAAGGTCAAATGTGTGTGAAGACAACACAATACTAATGAACACATCACCTTACTTGTAACCTAAAATGATGTTCCCTCAGTGTGGAACTGAAGGATGGATAGTACAAAGCTAAAGATCTTCTCTCTGGTTCAGCAGAAGGTTATCAAGTAGTTGCTTTTTGACAGTTGGTATCATTGCTGTTTGTTGGTTCCCACAGACTGGAGTGTCACTAAATAAGTCAAACCTATAACAACCCCCTCTTTAACAAGTATAGTGCAGTGTTTCTCAAATACATATCCAGATAGGCAGCAGATAAGTCACCAGAGCAAACAATATGAACTAAAATCAACTGTAAAAACTCTCTCATGCTCTTTGAAATGACTTTTGTCTGTATAATGACTTTTGTCTCATTTTTTTACCCCAAACTAGGCTTGACCATTTAGAAACACATACACACTTCTGGTTCTTTTTCATTTTGAATTAGTAAGCACAGTAGCAAAACGAAAGGCATTCTAAAAGTGAGTGTGTTGTGTGGTCTCTAGAATAAAGGAGCTGAGATTTTGGGGGGAAGTTGATTGTGCAACAGAATCACGAATTCTTTCTGTAATTCAAGGACTATTATTTTTATAATAAATTGCCTTAAAAAGAAATTAGCACAGGTGAACTACACATTAAAAATGTTTGCCTAAAATCATCACTGAATTTTACTCCTTCCTGTGGACTGTTGCCATGAATCACCTGCTGTAATTTTACCAGGTATTTATAGTTTTCTGATTTATAGTTGACTCCCACTAATTCAGATAGGAAATGTCTTGGAAGATGAAGTCACTTGTGGTTATTTTTATATGCTCCAAAGTCTCACTCTTCTTTAGCAAGAGAAAGTTTTTAAATGTTTCCCTTTGTGGGACTCTGTTGAGCATAGAAGAATAAGTTAAAAAGGAATATTTAGGGTCTTCTGAGAACTTGGCATGTAAAGATATAGGAAAGTTGAAAAAAATATGGTTTCAAATTCCATAGCCCAAAGTCTTTCAAGGAAACATTTTCACTGATTTTTGTTCTGTATTGCTAGGGATTGAACTCCTGGCCTTCACACTGAGCAGTAGCCTTATTACTTTTTATTTATTTAATTTTCTTTTTAAATTTGAGGCAGGGTCTTGTGAAATTACTAAATCACCCAGGCTGCATCAGCTTCCCAGAGTACTAAGATTGCAGGTATCCACCATCACAAAGGCTTCATGCTTTTAGTAATTTTTAGCTTTATTTTAGATTTTTTAGATTTAGGCATTAAGGTGGTACTACATAAAAAGTATATGGTATGATCTCAAAATTCTCTATTGTTAGAACATTAAATGAATGCTCCCAGATAACGTTTAGCCCTTTTATAACAATTGTTAACCTGAAAGGACATGGATTATTGATGCTTTTTTTTTCTGGTCCTAATTAGGCTTCCATAACATACAGGATTTTTGCTCCTGCTTTAATATTTGCTTTCTTATCTCATTACATGTTTCGTTTGTGCAAGTTACTGGCAGAATAAGTCAGAAACAAAAATAAGCAAACATACAAGTGTTCATTTAGTACTTACTATGTACCAGGCACTACAGAGAACTGAGAGTGGAGTGGCAGATAACAGATGGGCTTGCCCTCAGGGACTGACACACATAAAACAAGAGGAAGTGCATTTTCAAAAACTGGGGTGCTCTAAGACCACCTAAAACCAGCACCTTGTCTGCCTTGAGCAACAAGAACAGAAAGAAAAGGTTCTAGTTAGAAATGATTCCTGGAGGCCAGGTAGAAGTTAGCTTTGGCAGGAGAAGGGTTAGGGAGGCAGAGTAAGGATGGGCTGGATGTGCCCGCTGGGACCAAGGAGACAGCAACCCATTCCAAGACCTGGTAGATGAGTTGTGGAATTCAGCCAAGAGGGGCAGTTATTCAGGGTACTACAAGACTTTACTCTTGATTTGTTTCTAGAGGTTGGGAAGAGGACTCGAGAATTCTTGCCTGCATTTCATGAAGAGCACAGTGTGTAGGTTTGGGAAGGTAGATAGGAAAGACCAGAAGACTGTCAGAAGCTAGGACTATAATCCTTCTGTGAGTTGATGAGGTCCTCAGTGGAGTAGTGATGAGCAGGTGAGTTAATGAGCAATTATAGTGGTGGGATTTACAGGAATTAGACACTGATGGGTGCAAAGGAGGCAGGAGTCCCAGTGAAACCCAGGTTTGCCTGTCTGCTTATGCAGGCCTTTGTGAATGGAATATCAGAGAGAACGTCAACATTTAAATTGTAAAGACTACCGAGGTTGACCCCCGAAATTTGCTACATGCTACAACTGCCATATGAAAATTATTCAATAAATTTGCTACTCTTCTTGTGTCTGTAGGCCAACTAGATTTGATGAATCTTAACAGCTGTCTATGAAAAGCTGTTCACAATCAACATTTGGCATATTTTAAACTCATTCCAGTGTAAGTTGCAACTTCCCAGCCTTGTGACAAGCTTCTTAAATTTTGTCAACATCGTTTTCTTCATATAACATTGACCTAGTAGTATTTCTGAAAATTCAAGACTAGAGATACAGAGTACTTTAAGTGTTACCAGGCACATAGTGGGAAATCAATAAATGATAGCTTGCTAAATGAATAAAATCCATCATGACTGGTTTCTAACTTACAAATGAGGGTGGAGAATCCTCTCTTTGGGGTTCCCATAGACCTGTCCTGCCTGACACAATATCTTACACTTAACAGATGCTAAATAAATATTTATTAAATCTATCACAGCTGTTTTGTTTCATCTTTATTCTTGATTTTCTGCCGGTCTATAAAGTCTGCTCCTGATCCTTACAGAAGGGTTTTTTAAAGTTCTGTACTGACATGGTTTATCATAATGTGAAATTTCTTTTGCTTGAAATCACTAGCAAATAACTGATAACCCACACTCATAATTCCTGACACTGCCCTTTAAAAAGTCTCCTTGAAAACCACCATCTTCACTCCTAACCCCACACTGGATTGTATTCAAGTGGGAGTTTTGTTCTTATCTCCCTTGATTGTGGAAAAAATTACTCAGCACACTGAACATTTTCCAAAATTGTGCTCCAAGACTTCTGCCTGGAGTCCTGCACTTCAAGGTCGTTCCACTAAGGACTTGGGCAAATGACCTGAGCTTCATCAAAGTGAACCAGAGCTACTGAGCTGCCACGTAATTTAAAATAAAATATGTGCACAAGAAACAATATCGAATCCCTGGAAAGACTGACAATTAGCATCATTGTGATAAAAAGATTTCAAAATAGCTCTTGAGTCGGTAAATCTTTGCTGCCTCTGTGCTTTAGTTAAAAGATTCAAAATCTACATCCAGTTACTTTAAATGTGACATTACTATAGGCCTCTGATGGGGGACTTAGACAATAGGAATCTTTTTGCATTTTACTACCTTGCGTTGATGATAAATATAACATATATACATAAAACCTGAAAAATGGACTAAATTGTAGCCAAGATTTAAAAAAATTGTTCCTCCTTCTACCACCCCAAAATCTTATATCTATTCATGAAGTTTTACCTGTATCCTGTATGTTAGTTTTGTGATTTACTCTTAACATAAGGACATCTTTTAATCATCAAGTATCCTTTGAAAGTCAATGTTACATAATTTTCTATCATGTATGTAAACAGTCTGTCCTAAAGCAGATTTAAGCAACAGTTTAAGGCCTGATGGGTCTGAGTTCACTTGGGGTCTTTGGCTGGACCAGAACATCAAAGTTGACTCCCTGCTTTATCTGCTACCTACAAAACACAGTGACAAGGCTGATCTCAGACAGGACCTTGGATACCTGGGATCCCACCCTATGCATGTAGTCTCAGGGGCTCTCCTTCCATGGGAAACCAGCCAGACTTCTTACATTACAGCTCAAGTTTCCTCAAAATACAAAAGCAGAAAAAAAAAATACAAAAGCAGAAGCTGCTTCTAAAACTTAGGTCCCAACTGGCGTCATGTCACTTTGGCTATGTTTATTTGGTTCAAATGAGTCACAGACCAGCTCAAAATCAGCATAGAAGGCAACTGCAGGAGAATGTGAATGTTGGAAACCATGCTCACTGAAGGCCATCTTTGGAGACTAACTAATACACTGTATTAAGCGCATTCATTTAAAAAGGCATTTCCAGTTCCAGTAACCCATGGATAATGAGGACCCCCTGGAGCTGTAATCACTTTGGTGGGCATTTCCAAAAGCCTAATGAGTTCCAATGTCAATCGCCACAGTCAATCTGCTTTTAACAATCACAGGCCTCAAGTGAAGGAATTCATTTATAGGCAAATTAGAGCCTCGGTTTGATTTATAAACTTCAACCCCCTATTGTTAGTTTTTAAAAAGAACAAGTTTAACTTCATTTGCTTAAGGATACTAAGCAAATATTTGGAAAATAATTCAAAGTTTGATATATAATAATAATTCTGAACAGTTGAATGGTGCTTTATAACTTCAGTGGTGCTTTTAGTCATCATTTACTTTTCATTTCAAATCTTAGGCAGTAGTTCAGGCAGATATTATTCTAACATTTAGGTGAGGAAATTAATTAATCTAAAACTTTTAAATTTTCCACAGTCCTGTGAGGAAACACTGGAGCCTAGACTCCAAATTCCAGTTTCTTTCAAAGCACCCATCTTTCCTGAAACTGACTTTAAAATTGTGAAGGGCCTAAAACTTAAGTGTATACTCCTGTTACATGAATTTGTATGTGGATATACATATACATATTTTTAAGGCCATCCTTAGAGAATAGACTTCACTGACACATCTATAGAAAGCTAAGAAAACCTATTTCCATTGAGATAAAGGACATCACAGAAGCACTCATGTTTCTGGGAATTTGATTTTGCTTCTGCATCTCACACACAGAAAAACAGGCTTGCGAGGGTTAAGCCTCTTGCCCAAAGTGACAGTTACTTAGCTTGAGAGCCAGGAACTCCTGACTCTGAAAGCACTGCTCTTCCAATTGGAGCCGGCTTTGAGCTCTGAGGATGTAGCTCAGTGATAGTGTGATGACCTAGCATGCATAAGGCACTAACTTCAATCTTCAATACTGCACGAAGAAAAAAATCATAGACTTTTAAATGTAACTGTAGAATAATATAGGTATTTTAAATGCTTCAAACATGAAGTTCTGGTTTGGCTGGAATTAAAAGTAACAAAAAATGTTAAGCTCTTTGATGACCAAACACATTTAAGAGCCAGCTGTACAATTTGCTGAAAATACTGCTGTTTCTGGGAGACAAACTATTGCTAGGAACCCAAGAGACAGAAAATCCCATCTATTAAAAGCTGAGGACTAACTTAGTATGGAGAATTCTCTGTGGAGAAAAAGACTTGGAAATACTAACCTTGGTATATTATGTCTTGCTCTCAGACATATACATTTGGTGAAATCAAGAAAATATCTCCAATGCTGCCACATTCTTGAATGTGGAGGCCTTTTCTAAGGAGAAGAAATGAGACAGACAAAAGATATGAAAGGAAAACATAGATGACAGTGATCCCAATATTGGGTGTTGGGGCAATAGTACTGCAAAGCAAAAGTGTTTTGATAGCAAGTAATGTTGTGTTTGGGCATAATTAGAAATATAGTTTTCTTCCTCCATCTTTCTCTTTCCCATTGTTTTCCTCCTTCCCTCTTTTTCTTTTTTAACAAGAATATGTTGTTCTCAGTTAGTTGATCAAACAAGTAAAAATAACTTCAAGAAGTCAGTACTGCTAGTTACCAAAATCTGTAGTGTGTGTGTATGTGTGTGTGTGTGTGTGTGTGTGTGTGTGTGTGTAAGAGAGAGAGAGAGAGAGAATAAGACAGAGAGAGAAAGAGAGATTGAGACTCCTGGGGTTGACCATATGGCCCATAATGGCCCATATTTGTTTGAACAAAAGAATCATTTAAGCCACAAACTGAATCCACTCAGTCAAGCAGCATCTAAATGGGTTTTGTGGCTGTAATATCCCCAGACTGTCTATTTTCTTTGTCAAAAAAAATCCTAAGGATAAAACCCACCATTTTCCTCTGAGTGTAAGGTATGAACTGCTCATTGTACCCTGAGTTATTTATGTCATGGTTTGAAAAACTTGCTGGCTCCCTTTTTGGTTCTGTGTACTAACATGGTTGGATTTCTTTCTCTTTATTCCAGTATGGTTATTGAATTTTTGACAGTGTTTAATATTAAACTTTATAAATCAGCATGCAGTGGAACTGTTTTGCTGTGAATATCTGAAGAAAGTGAAGGAACGGCAGTGAGGAGGGCCGCACTATGGTTATCCTTCAGCTACCAGATCCCTCACTCTTTGGGAGAAGATGTGTTACAGGTTCGAATCTGTGTGATGGAAGTATTCAAACAAGCTTTTAAAAATATTTTACATTTTTAAAAATATTTTTGTCACAAATCAAATGTCAGCTTTAAGGCCTGTGCTTATAGAGTGCTGCTGCACTGGGTGATGTAACACATAAAAAAATAGAAGGGCTGATATATTTGGGCCATTTATTTGAAGGGTACTTTTTTAGTACCAGCAAGTCAGCAAGTCCAGCTAGAAAGTTCCATCTGCTCTCCCTGCTTTCTGGCTATCTTCCCTGATGTCATCTCAGACCAAACCACTGCCTGATTTTTATCTGGATTATAGCAATATCCTCTGGGCTTCTCACAGATGATTGGCTTCCCCCTTCCCTCCTTTTTCCACATGGCTTCTGAGATACCCACTTGATATCCTCCCCCACATAAATCCCTGAAAGTCCTTACCACATGTTATCACCAGGGGGTTATACAGAGAAATAAATGAGTGAAATAGAATAAGTTATAGGAGAAGTTGGGGCAGTGGACTGAAAATGAATGCGCTAAAGATCAATTTGCATATCTGGACATTGCATCTAAAAATTGCAAGGCTGGTACTTTCAACCAGCTGCAGGACCAGTGTAGTGGTATCAGGGGTAGGGGAAGAGCACGTGACTGCATAAAGAGGATGATGGATCCGTGTATGGCATGCAGAAGAGGTCCCACCCACTCACAATATAAAATATTTGGAGTTCTGGAGTCCTTCCACTGAAACATGAAACACAGTTGACAGAATTATCTTAATCACAATGGCCAGGAAGCAGTAATTGTGGCACAATTTCCATGAAACTGACCAAAAATTGTTTCTAAATTAGTTCCTTCCCAGCAAATCTTCAGCCATTAGAGAAAGTTTCCACGTGTTTCATAAAAGTTAATGGATCCATGCATTTTTTAAAATAGGCAAATCCTACTCAGTGGTCTCTTGTTTCCAGTTTCACAGGAGTCGTAGTGTTGTTCTGCCTCTGATTTTCTTCCTCTTATTCTTTTTCTAAACATTCTTTTCATTCTAGACTCATGGGGATTAGAAGAGTTGTGCTTTTGGCTAGACTCTGAGCAACTGCACACTGTCTTCTCAGGACATGTGGAGCATAAACAAAATTTGGGGCAATTGCATTTGTCACTCCAGCCATCCCTTTCCCCACCAGCTTCTGTGCAAGATGTGCAATACCAAAGCTACCTGCAGATGTTCTGGAAGACTCCAGAAGCCTCCTCTTGTACCGATCATCACTTCTGTCTGACAGCTATGGTCCATGACTTCCCTCCTGGCTGTGTGAATTTTGAAAAGAGAGAGACTTTCAGCCTAAATTTGGCACAAAAGGGCTCTTCAGCTATACAACAACCATGAATTCTAAATGCATGTTTCACTCCACTCAAAGATGCATTTCTGCTTAAAGCTGTGTTGGTTACAGCTTGTTCTCTAATCTTCCCTTATCCTCTGAGTGTGGGTTACAGTGTGTGTGTGTGATCCCGGGAAAAGCCAGCTTGTTCTGTCTGAGAGCATCAGAAGAGTCTCCCAGAAGGGGTGGCATTTCTTAAGTGATCTTCTTTACAAAGATGCACAGCTTGTGAGCTTGAAACATACCACACTGCTCTTTCAAATGTACATCAATTAAGTATGAAGTTTGGCACTTCTCTAGTCAAAGTGGTAGTGTTTTTATCAATTTATTCTAATTTTTGCCCCTCTGTGACTCTCTAGAACACATCTGTAACACTGTCAGCCAGAAGGAAGAAAATAGCAAACTGAACTATAAGGAAGATTGAATCTGTTGCTAGTACTGTGAGTCCATCAACCGAAAGAATAAAATATGTCCTCTTTGCTCTCGGTAAGAAGGAATAAAGTATTGGACAGTGAGTTCCTAGAAGTCCTCAGTGAGAAATAGTGCCCCGTGAAGGGACTGATCATGTAGTGATTCTCTGAGAAGAAACCATCTTCTTTCTTTGTGGCCACCATGTGAAAGGCCTCCCTTCAGGAAGCTCACCTTGTGCAACAGCACTATCCAACAAAATGCAGGACCACAGTGGCCACAAGTACTGATATTCTCTGGCAAAAATCAAAATTGCTCACTTCTGTGGGCCAGTATTCCTTGAAACTCTGAGCTCAAGATAATTGCTGCCTGCATATAAGTTGGTGTATAAGCTTCTAAGATGATTTCCTGACCTCTTACTTTATTTTCACTGTGTCCTTTGAGTGCACTATAAATATTACAAATTCTTCCTTTGCACCTCAAATCATATCCTCTCTGATCAACCACTTCCTGTGAAAAGAAATGACCTTGGAATGCAATATAATTCTTAGAACTAACACTCATTTTAGAACAAAACTACCATTTGTTGAGCATGGACTGTGTACAAAATAATTTTACAGGAATTTTTACCCATAGTAACCCATATAATTCTTAGGCAACTTATGAAATGTACTTTGTTATTCTAACTTTTTTTTTTTCAATACTGGGGATCAAACTCAGGCACTTGTGCTTCCAAAGTAGACACGGTACCACTTGAGCTAAATCTCCAACCCTATTCTAATTTACTCTTTTTTTTTTTTTTTGAGACAGGGTCTCGCTTTGTAGTTCAGGCTGGCCCTGAGCTCACTATGTAGCCCAGGCAAGCCTCAAACTCAGCAATCCTCCTGCCTCTGCTTCCCAAGTGCTGGGATGACAGGCGTGAGCCACCACGCCAGGCACTGTGGTATGTGGTATGGATGGCTGGTGGGTGTGAGTCACCACGCCCAGCATTGTATGTGGTTACCAGGATCGAACTCAGGGCCTTGCGCTTGTAAGGCAGGCGCTGGAACCACTGAGCTAAATCTCTGGCCCTCTAATTTACTTTTAAGAAAACAGATTCTTAGAATTTTGTGTCTTCAAAGAGATGTGGGGGAAAAAATGATTTCAGAATGTCTTGTGTAGAAACATTTTGAGAATTTCAAAAGATGCTCTTGTCTTCCCGGGACCTGGTCAGTTTTTCCCACCATCTTCTGACCATTTCTGCCTGACCCCCAGTGGTTTTGCTGTTGGCCTGATAGGTGTTTGCAGATACCCCCTCCAACAGCCTTTTTCTTCAAGAGTCATGTCCCTTCCCTTAGGAAATGAGCTTTCAACGCACAAATACTGAAACCAGGATTCTTGCTACTCTTAGTAATCATTTGGTGAACACTTCATTTGTGTTACAAATGAAAGTTTATAAGGAATAAAGAGATCCTGGCTCTTTTAGAGACAGCAATTCCAATTTCAGTACCATCACCGTTCCTATCATAAGGACTTCAGAATTTTTGCTCTAAGTATTTTTTGAAGTGTTTCTTTCCATGCACCTAGAATAAACCATCTTAAGTGTAGGATTTTGTTTGTGTCCTTGTTGTTTTTTCATTAGGTAACAGAGATGTGCTCCTCCTGCCCATGTTGTTTTAGGGACTTCCTCCACAAATCCATGCCTTTTAGAGAGCTCATCTTTATAGATGTTTCTTTATAGCTCCAATTTCAGGCACATAATGGGCACACAATTTCAACAGAAATTTGTTCACTTGGCTAGCAAATGAATCGTGGGATAACTATTGCCCCTATGTTTTTAAGTTAGCTGAGAAATGATGAAAGAGGACTGCTACATGACTACTTTGGGTGTTATTGATTATGAAAAAAATTTAATGATTATCATTGAATTATCCAAGGAAGTATAGCTGTCACTAGGTGAAACTTAAATGAGAATGAATATTAAAGAAATATTTTTCTGGCAGAGAAGAGTGGGGCTAAGTTAAGTAGAGGAGTCCCTGTTGAAGTGGTGGGGGACATATAATACCATGCATGCCACTCAGAACTGTGGCAAGCTAGACCCTGACTTTGCCAAATCGCTGAGCAAGGTCACATCTCTAGTTTTGATGATCCTCTTTCTTATACAGGTATGCATTCACAGCCTTCCACCCCTGATAGACTGCATTTGTGGTGTGTTAATTTTTTTATTATAGGTGTGTGTGGGTTTTTTTTTTAATTTTGTTTTGTTTTTCCCCAGAAAACTTTTTAGAACACTTCTTAGTAGTACCTAAGGAAATGTCTACCTTAAGTGGAAAGGTGCAAACTGTTTTGGGCCTTGTGGATCCAAGCAAACTGGGCCGGACCCTGACCCATGAACATCTGACAATGACCTTTGAATGCAGTTACTGTCCACCTTCTCCAAGCCATGAAGCCACCTCTAAGGAACCCATCTTGATGAAAAACTTATTTTGGATTAAGCAAAACCCTTACTCCCATAAAGAGAACCTTCAGTTAAATCAGGAAACAGAAGCTATAAAGGAAGAGCTATCCTATTTCAAAGCTAAGGGTGGGGGAGCTATGGTAGAGAACACAACCACTGGCCTCTGCAGGGATGTGCAGACCTTGAAGTGGCTCGCAGAACAAACCGGAGTCCACATCATCGCAGGAGCTGGATTCTATGTGGATGCAACTCATTCCTCAGAGACCAGAGCCATGTCAGTAGAGCAGGTAAAAACTCCTAAGTTCTTTGACAATACTTGTGGATACAGTCAGAATAATTGAAATGTTGGAAGTGCCATTAGCTCAGAAATAGCTGACCGTGGTATAGAAAGTTGCTAGCCTCAAAGACATCTACTAGTTGGGATCCAAATTAGTAACATTTCATACCACTAGAAAAAAAGTGGTAAAGAAGGACATCTGGATGTACTGGTTACTGGTTAATACTTGGATTTATATACATCTTATCAGTACCCAATCATGGTGCCCTAGTCTATGTGAAACTTTCTCTTTTCCATCATAAACTTCAGTTTAAAAAGTGTGATATTTCCCCTCTGGACCTTATAGTAACCAGCAATGAAAACTCACTGTGGAGTGAAACATGGCATGCAGAGACTTGGCACTTTTGCAAATATGTTTCTTAAAAAAAAAAGAAAGAAACAAAGAAAGGAAAGAAAGGCTGAAAGAAAATCTATTCTCTTGTTTATGTTTTCATTTTTTAAAATAATGTGATCTTTTTTTTTTTTTTTTTTTTTTTTTGCTTTTTGAGACAGGGTCTCACTTTGTAGTTCAGGCTGGCCCTGCGCTCACTATGGTGCCCAGGCAAGCCGCCGCGAACTCAGCAATCCTCCCGTCTCTGCCTCCCGAGTGCTGGGATTACAGGCGTGAGCCACCACGTCCAGCACCGTGGTACGCGGTGTTGATTGTTGGTGGGCGTGCCTCCACGCCCAGCATTATATGTGGTTACCGGGGATTGAACTCAGGACCTTGCACTTGCAAGGCAGGCGCCGGAACCACTGAGCTAACCCTCCGGCCCTAAAATAATGTGATCTTAATCGAGAATGGGCAGACAGAAGTAAACCTTACATGGACAAAAAAGAAAGAAAAAGCAGCAAAGCTTTTTTCATGTGTATGTTCTTTCCCAAACACATATATGTATTTACATGTATTTATACATATAAGTACATATTCCTTTGCATCCTTCATAATCTGATAGGCTCAGAATGTCACTTGATATCTTCATAAAGGATCAGTTAACACTTAAAATGTTTTGTATTTGAAACTACTATTTTCCAGTCAAGATTGCAAAAAAATTTAAAGTGATTTGAAGACTAAGATGATGGCAAACATTAAAAATTTGTCATTACATTCATAGCAGGTAATATCCAGTTGAGCCACAATAGATAATATTGGTAGTGTGTGCTATGAATTTTCTGTGCTGTATAGGGGAAAGGACTGAATAAATAAGGGAGATTCAAAGAATAGTACTCGATACAGTGGAAGAGATTCAGTGGCAATCATAGATGCTATTCCCAGATTGTTATAGATTTTTTTTTTTTCCCCTCAAGCTTGGTATACGCTCATAAAGTCACTTTTTCTTTTTGGATGTCCTAAAGTTCTGAAGTACTATTTAAATAATCACAGTAAGACATTACTGAATATTAAATCTAGAAGAGCTTGTTGAATTTCCCCAGCAAAATGCCCTCCTCATTGATCAATACTAATTGACTTAATGTCAAACATGCTTTTTAAAGCAATGCATGACTAAATAAGTCAATTCATTCATTTACCCTGATGAATTCCGCAATCTATAAAATGCGTTCCTTCTCACTCTTCCTTAGCTTACGAGTGTCCTTACTAATGAAATTCTCCATGGAGCCGACGGAACCACTATCAAGTGCGGTGTTATTGGAGAAATCGGTTGCTCCTGGCCTTTGACCGAGAGTGAAAGAAAAGTTCTTCAGGCAACTGCACATGCCCAGGCTCAGCTTGGCTGTCCTGTTATTATCCACCCTGGACGAAATCCAAGTGCTCCGTTTCAGATTATCCGAGTACTTCAAGAAGCAGGTGCAGATATCTCCAAAACAGTTATGTCCCACCTCGACAGGTAAGCAGGCTGTCTTACAAATTGGTGTAAACCACCATAGGATTAATAGATAACAAAGTTTAAAATGATCCAAAGTAAGATCAATGAAATTACCTAGAGAAACTCACTAGCTACCTGAACATCATACTTACAAAGACTTACAACCAGTATGAATTAAAGCTAATGCTACCACTTTTATGATGGACAGAAAAATGCCATTAGATCTTGGGTAGCTATAATTGAGTGTTAAACAGTGTATTTCTGGGTGTCCACATAAGCCCAGTTACTGGAGAGGCTAAAGCAGGAAGATCACCCAAACTTACCACTTACCCACCTGGGAAACAGAGGGAAACCATCTCAAAACCAAAACAAATGTGAAGAAATAAAATAACACATTTAATAATACATATTGTTAAATTTTCTAAATGTTTCAGAGTTTCTTGAAAACGGGCAATGATGTGTCTTCAGTGTCTTCCACTAGTCCATAACTGTTGATGTTGCTTAAATATTCTATGTGCCTACTGATTTTTTTAGTACTTCATAAACTGATTACTAAGAGACTATATTAAAGTCTTCTGTGATGGATTTTTATTTCCATATACAAATGTCAGCCTCTTATAAATATATATTTTGAAGCTATATTACTCCATACATACAAATTGTTATATCTTTCTCTTGAGGCATTAGTCATTCAAGTCATGCTTTTTATTTCAAAGGCTTTTATCTGCTATTTTTGTAAAAATATATTTTTGCATTAGTATTACACACACATACACCCGTCACATACTGTATTTTTTACCTTCCAGAGTCTTATGTGATAGGCAAGAGGCTGACTTGGGCACTTACATACTCAGATGTGCCTCATCCCTTAAATGGAAAATTCAGTTTATTTATACTGAGAGTGTTTATTAGCAGGATTTTTCTAGAGCTTTTGTCTGAGTTATTGTTATCGCTTCTTGATGTCTTTGTCTTATTTTCTCTCATTATATTTTTTGTCTTTTTGCAAGGTGTATATACTATTTCTAGTCTCTTGGCTATAGTAGCAAATTGAATATATATAGCTTGTCAAAATTTAAATCCAGTATTTTCACCATTCTTCCTAGTAATACAATCGCAACAAAATCCCCCAATTTTACTTACTAAGTCATATACTATTCTCTTCAGAAATTTGAGTCTACCTTATTGTTTTAATCCCATTGATTAGACATTATTTAATTATTATAAAACATATCAAAATGATCATTTTTGTTTAGCTTAAACTTTCTGTTTGCTGCTTTCTTTTTATTGGGTGGTACCAGGGATCAAACTAAGGCCCTTGGTGCTTCTAAGGTAGATGCAATACTACTTGAGCTAAATCCCTGGCTGCTGTTTTCTTTATTCACTGTTTTATCTTACATTTTAAATCTTCATTCTGGGTTTTTTTTTCTAAGATACATTTGAATTTCCTTCAGTGAAGGACTGTATTTTAATATTTAGCTTTTATTTGCCTAGAAATGTGCTTATTTCTTTATTTGTAAAGATAATTTCATAGACTTTCTTAATTCAAATGGATAATTCTATTTGTAAATTATTTCTCTAAGCTGTTCAAAAATACCTCATTTTTATTTTTTTATTTTTATTTTTATTTTTGCTTTTTGAGACAGGGTCTCACTTTGTAGTTCAGGCTGGCCCTGAGCTCACTATGGTGCCCAGGCAAGCTGCCGCGAACTCAGCAATCCTCTTGTCTCTGCCTCCCGAGTGCTGGGATGACAGGCGTGAGCCACCACGTCCGGCATTGTGGTATGCGGTGTTGATTGCTGGTGGGCGTGTCTCCACACCCAGCATTATATGTGGTCACCGGGGATCGAACTCAGGACCTTGCGCTTGCGAGGCAGGCGCCGGAACCACTGAGCTAACCCTCCGGCCCATAAAAAATACCTCATTTTTAAATAACATATATCGGTACTGTTAATAAGTCACCTGAAACTAGTTGTCCCCCACTTGCAAGCCTTTTTTTTTTCTTCTGGTTGCTTCTAACATTGTTTCTGCTACTGCACATTTCCACTGTAACACAACTTAATGTGAATTTGTCTTTATTGTGTATTTGCCATCCTTTGGGATTCCTGAATACGAGGATGTGTCTGTATTTCATTGTTTCTGGGAAACTTCAGTCATTCTCTCTCCAAACCTTCCTTCATTCAAGCTAGAAAACCCTGAGCTCTGCTATAGTCTATATTGCACGTATATTATGGGTTGTCAGGGATCTGATGCCTGAAAAAAGACAAGGAAATATAAGCTCTTCTATGGGAAGGGAACTGGGGTTAATGGCTTTAGACAAGGGAGTCTAAACCAAATAAAGTAACAGGGAAAGATAATCAGGGCAGCAGACATAGGCTGTTGTCCCTTTGAAGGGAGCTAAACCGGGCAGCCTTTCCCAGACTCTCCGGGGTCTGCTGGGCCTTGCACACAACCCCACCTGTGCTGAGAAGGCAGGAGCGTCAGCTCCTTACAGCTCGAACAACTCACCAAAGGGCCTGGGTTTCATGTAACAAGAGGCAAAGATGACACACACACAAGAGGAGCATCCCAAAAGCACAGCCTCTAAAACCAACCCTCCGCTGAACTGAACTGAGCTGCATTTCTCCCAGCTTGGCCTTTTGGGCGTAGAGAAGCAGGCACCGATTCCATGTACCATTCTGCTCATGAAGTGGGAAGCCTGGGGGTCAGGACAACTCTGCCTACAGCTCCCTCAAAGTGCCAGGACTCCCCAAGAGGACAGCAGGCTGGATCTTCAGCCTGGGCTTCCTGCAGAAGGGGTTCATTTTTCCCCTTCAAAGTAGTATTTCTATCATTTTTTGAGAACCCCAAAATAAAATATCTCAATAAGTCTACAATCATATTAGGCCAATTAAATATTTCTGATGGTATATAGAACCTTAAAGAGGATTCCCATAGTCCTGAGGACACACACACACAAACACACACACACACACACACACACACACACACACCACCATCACCACCACCACCACACCACCACCACCACCACCAACACTACCACCAACACCAACACCAACAGCTGGCTACACAGCCATCCAAAAGGGGAGGGTGCCCTGCTGGCAGGAAAAAGTGACCTTTAGGCCATGAACTTCAGGACACTTCTGACCACACTCTTGTCACATGACCCACTTAAGGTCCTTTACCAAGAGATAACAGTGTGAGAAGATAAATCTGCTTCTGTGTCCAGGCCCTCCCCTAGCCATCTGTTCCCTTGTAGAACAAAGGCCTTTTGAAGAGTGGCTGACAGCTGTGAACTTAACCCTCAGGGACATCAGTGGGGGCTGCGTCTGACAGAGATAGCCACCCAAAGTCGATATTCATTGGCAAATAACAATGGGCACTTTGTGTTCATGTTTGGACTTTCCCCATTTAATCATTTACAATAATTTATTACCTCTGAAATATTTATGCATATATGCAGGGGATAGATCCTGACAGCATTGCCCTGGCCCCTGTCTAATGCAGCCAATGTGTGATTAAGGAAACACCTCTCTCTCAGGGCTAGGCATGGTGGTGCACACCTCTAAGTCAGTAGGATCGTAAGTTCAAGGCCAGCCTGTGCAGCTCTGCAGAACCTTGTCTCAAAATTAAAAATAAAACTAGAGGTCCCATTTGACCCTGCTATCCCCCTGCTAGGAATATATCCACAGGAATTTTAAAAATCACATTGGAAAGACAGATGTACACCCTTGTTCAGAGCAGCTCAATTCATGGTAGCCCAATCTTGGAAACAACCCAAATGCCCATCAACTGGAGACTGGATAAAGAAGATGTGGTTTTAAAAAAAAAATGGAGTCGGGCGTGGTGGCTCAAACCTATAATCCCAGCACTTGGGAGGCAGAGACAGGAGGATTGCTGAGTTCGAGGCTTGCCTGGGCTACATAGTGAGCTCAGGGCCAGCCTGAACTAC
>PVIC010000605.1:0-67147 GCA_004025085.1 Thryonomys swinderianus | reverse complement strand
GAGGTGTGGGTGGGTAGGGATGTGGATAAAAATGAGAATTAATTTGTGTCATACACTGGTACAAATTCCCTAATGTTGTGTGATTGTGAGTTGTATATCAAATGTACCAATAAGGAATTCAATTAAATAGAAAAAAATTAAAAATAAAAAGGGGTGATAGTGGTTATAGCACTAAATTTGGGCTCAGCCCACAGTATCAAAATAAAAGAGAAACCACCCCTCCGCTCATCTTTTGCCATTTAGCTCCAACTAGACTTTCCCTTAATGCTTTATTTAGATAGCTGTGGATAATTTTAGGGTAAGAAAATTCATTCATTACCACTGAAAACTGAGTGAAACAACATGGCTGGTAGACCATTGAGTATTGTATACAAATTAGCCTTTTGAACTTTCTGGAGAGAGACAGGTGCTATGTCTAAATCTGTTTTGTTTTTTGTTTTGTTCTGTTTTGTTTTGCATTTAACAAGCCAAAAGGCTTTCATGGGTATCCAGGGCCCAGAATATGATTCAGTGCACAATAATTAATGTAGGAAAATAGTGCATTACTGTCTTTGAAAATTGCTCCCTGTGGAAGGTAAAGGAATTACACCCAAGGGTATTTGTAAAACAAAAAGAAAAATCAGAGAATGGACCAACCACACATTTTATTGTCTGTGCTTATGATCATTTGAGCAAAATTGGCCCAGCTCTTGGCAGGATACAGTTGTGACCCTTTTTCCCCATGCCCCTAATTAAATGAGGTAAGAATGGAATATTACTTCATTCATTTAACAACTTTTTGAATGACTAATTACCATGCACACTAGGTCGTAGCCAGAAGAATAGCACACTCTCAGTCCACAAAATGGTTAATTATAATTATGACAACTTTCAGATTTAAGCTTGTCTTTGAAAAAGACCACAAAAATAATTATGCAGTTTCCTTGGATCTGGACAATTTCTATTCCTATGAACACTAGTGAATTAATGTGGTATCACTAAAAAAACAATTCCAAGCAAATGTTTAGCAAGTGGAAATTGAGCAAAACATCTTTATGTCGTTAAATAGTATGGTAGCATTTTAAACAATAATTGGAATATTGTAACACATGCAGTGGTTTATAACACTTAGAATAGCATGAGTATGGCATTGTGTCCCTGAATAGTTTACAGTTAGGGTTATGTATATCCATGATTACATAATGCATGAAAGATTTCATAATAATGACTGTGCATTATACAGTATGCATATAGTGTGTAGTAAAAACAATTTATTTCAGCTGTTTGCATCATGTTCAACCACAGTGAGAAACTGAAGAAATTTGTGCAGGCATAGAAGGAAAGGCCTAATAAGCAAGTGATAAATGTCAGTACAAAATATTTGCTAGGAATGCTTCCTGTTTCCAGATACTAATATCCACTAATATGTTCTTCACTTTTACTACCACAGCAGCTACAAAGAAACATATAAGATCTAGATTCTCTTAGACACATGTCATTATGGCCACTGACATGTGTATGCATAAACAGGAAATAAAGTTTCTGTAAAAGTACACATAATCTTGTAAAGAGTTCTCACTCATACAAACCTTGAATTCACTAGAGGTGGAAATAATATAAAGACACTTTAGTGCATTGTGGGGGACAATAGAAAGGGAGAGGACAATAGGGACAATGAAAGTCAACTGGCCTGTTCCAGGTTCTAACATCAACATTGAGAGCACTTTCTGTGTGACTTTCAAAGTGGCAAAAGCCCCCAAGTGGGCTCACTTACACACCAAAGGGGTTAGGAAAGATTACTTTTAACCCTTAAAATTGTTGTGCAGATTTCCTTCCCTATAATTACTTTCTATGGATTTCCTCTCAAAGTGGCATTTACTTTAAAAAAGAGAGAGAGAACGAGAAATAAAAAGAGACAGAAAGAAGAGACCAACAGAGAAAAAACCAGGCAAACCATTGGCAAACTGAAATGCAGTCAAAGTTCTTCATACATACAAATCATGCCTAATAAAATGCAGTTGATTATGATGAGAATGTACATTTGTTGAGCAACCCAAATTGCACTCTTTAACCAAGACATAGTAGGATGGGCAGACCTGCCAATGTGACAGCAGAAATCGCTGGTCACGTTATTTTACCCGGGATATTCTACTCACTGAAACCTTCTACTAGTAAGTTTTTTTTTTCCTAAAGCAATTTTTCATGACTCTGACACCATTCGCGTGAAATGTGACATTTTAACAAATAGAATTGCCATGTCTATGAGATTTATCTTCGGTTTCCTCAATACCGTCATTCCCTGGACTATGGATTGCCCTACATGAAAAACGTAACCTCTTTTGTGCTGTGTGGCAGCTGGAAAGTTCATATGGTGAAGAGCTCTCCCTAGGATGTATAAACTGTGAAATGTATTTTAAAATAACGTTTTAATTACACTTTACAATTCAGAGCCAACTTCTGGCATTGGTCTAATTTAAGCAAGGGTTTTTCTTTCTTGCAGCCATCTGTTCCTTTTGCTAAAATCTATACTTAAGTCATAATATTGAAAATGTGACATCATTCCTTCCTATGATGTCATCAAATATGGATGCAAGCAGAGAACCAAAGTGTGTGTTAAAACCTAGATAATGAAAAACAAATCTAGATGATGGCAATTTGAATTTTATTCTATTGATTTATATTCTTAGTTAATCCCTAATACTGAAAATAGTATTCCCCAGAAAAGTCATGCCTTAATGAAAAGGTAAATGAGCCTTTAAAAACACCCAGATATATAGTCATAAACTAATATATTGATGTAAAGGCACCACTGTAATGGATATCTTTCTTGAGTTTAGGTGAAACTAGTATTTTTGGTAAACATTTAAATTAAGTAGTAAATTCTGTTGTTTAAATCATTGACCATGTTTAGTCCACATGTCATTTTGAGACCAAAATCTATCCTTTATTTGTGCTTTTCTGTTTTATTTTAATTTTTATCTTCATTGGTACATTGTATGTACACATCAAGAGTCATTTATACTCAAATGGATGCACCTTCAGGGCATACTCATAAGTGAAATAAATAGCTCATAGATATGTAAATATTGTATCTGTTCCCTGGTATGGAGAAACTGAAGATGTTAACGAGTTCTAGAATGTATGACAGATATTGTGAAGTAGGCCACATGTCATTTTTGATATTTTAATTTATTTTAATTAAATCCAAACTAATCTGTTAAGAAGCTTGTAGAGATTGGGTATAAAGCTCAGTGGTGAAGTCCTGGGTTCAATCTCTCCCCACTCTGAAAGTAATAATTTTTTAGACTATATTGTTCAGGTGATGTTACCGTTAGCAGTATAGGAACTTATGTTAATAGAGTTTTGAAATTGGGTTTATATTGAATTTAGCATAAATTTATGGCAATTATTAAATTATAATAATTTATATATTCCCCTTTAAAAATACATTCAAAGTACTTAAAAATTCATTTTAATTTACTATGTGAATATGTCCAGCTTAGCAATTTTTTAAAATAGTGTTGAGATTGTTTCATAAAATAATAAAAGAATCATACATAATTTTATTTGTACAAATGGCATTGGTTTTAAATTGAGAAACTCAATGAGGAAGATGACAGTAGATTTTCTAGAATTACTTTGTGGTAAATAATTTTTATGATGATCATTTATTGAGATTCACAGCTTTTAATAAGTCAGTTACATAGAGGATAATTATATGTATATGTCAATTTTTCAAAATAATTAGTTGATCAAGGGTATATAATCAATTGCTCAAGGATGTACATTTTGGCAGAAGTACATGCTTCTCCATGTATCAGGCCTTAGCTGTCTTAGTGACCAGAAGAACAACCAGCATGAAGCTATCCCTTGGGCTGAGGAATTCAGCTTGGAGTGGCTAGTGAATTACCATGATGTGTCTGTCCAGAATAATCAAAGGTGAGGAGTTGTATACCTGGGCCATGAACCACTTAAAAGTGCATGCATTAGTGTCTGCTGTGCAGTGACAATGACAGGTGCCATGTTTATTTCACCAGTTCACTGTGAGTTTTAGAACCTGCTTTAACCACATCCCTGGTATTGTTTCATAGTACCAATCAACTACCCAAGACTTACCCTTGAGTCTCTTCCCCCATCACTGTCACTGTATTGACAAAGCCCCACCAGTAACTCTTTTTGCTGGGTGTTTTGCCTTTCTGGCCACTGATAGTACTGTTCACCTTAGTCTGAGCCTAAATTCTTCCATCCCCTACACCTTTCTGATGAAACCTTTCTATCCATTCCTCTCTAGTCACCTCAATTCAGGTCTTCACTTGTCACTTGAACTCCTGTGAGATTCCAAAAGGAAACCACTCACTCCTTAAGCCTTCCTCCACAATCTATCTCCACAGTCCACCTGTTGATCTTTCCAGGAGCAAATCTGATTACATGGCCTGATCCCTGATTGAAGACCTTTCAGTGGCTCCATGCCCTAGGGACAAGACCCAAACATCTTGATCTTCTGAATCCACATCTACCCTCCATCCAATCGCCCATTATTCTCCAGAAACCACATAGATTCTGGACAAAAGCTACACTGTCCTTGTCTTTGTGTGCCCTGCAGTAAGGTTCTTCTCACAGATGCCAGCCTATCTACTGTGAATCCTCTACCCTTCACTTCATATCCATTTGGTGGAGTTTTCCTGGGATATGCAATGAACCAAAGATTCTCTTCCCTACAGAGTCTTTCCTCAACCAGCCAAGCAGTGCCTGTTATCTTTCTCTGTTTATCAACCCAATTCTGAGTTATAAATTTTCTATACCAATTATTTGTTGCTGCAACTCTTTTCCCAAGTACATTGTACACTTCATAAAGGGTGGGAGTGGGTGTTATTTGTCTTTGTTTTCCAGATCATGCTTCATAGTAGGTGATCAGCAATACCTCACTAAATTGGTTGATGGATGGATGAATGCACTGGTGAGTGGATGAGTGGATTATGTTTCTTCTTTCATATGCTTTGCTTCTGATAAACTACAGCTTTATGTTCTAGATCAGCAAGCTCTTCCTAATAGATATTTCTCTGCATTATCCAACCCTCAATCTAGCCATGAACCCCACAAACTTTCTGGGAGTAGGATTCTTGAAAACCCAGTTCAAAGAAATCATTGTTCCCTCATTATGTGCTTATTTGTACTGTAAAAGCTTTTAGCACACTTAATTATAATCATTAATTCAAATAGCTCTCATTTAACAACTTTAAGTTTCCTGAGACAGAAGCTACAATTTCTTGTTTATATTTGTATTCCCAACATGGAGGATAGCACAAGAGAAGTGACAGCAGAGGTTTGCTGAATATATTTATGAAGGTACACTTGAGTGTATAGAATGAAATAATGTAGTTGAGGACTTTTTGTAAAGATGAAAATAAATGGTAGGTATTTTTATCATCTTCATTGTACCTACAAATCACATCCCTTCCTCTCCTCTTATTTGTTTCTATACAGAAAGCCCAAAGACCCTTGTCTACATTATCAGTTCATACAGACTTCTGTATTTTGACTCACAGCACATTCTGACATTAAACTAAACCCCTCAACACATGGATAAAATCTCAGATATAAAGCGGGTGAAAAACAGAATCAGCTGTCTTGCATTTTACTTCCAGCCTTGAAATACTAGGTAAAGGATGAGAATATTTTGAAAATGAAATAATTTCAGATGCCATTTTCTTAGCTGCTGACAATATGTTTCTCCTAAATGTATATCTGTTCCGGATAGGGGCATATCGAGTCATTATGTATAGAATATATAATGTTAATTTTTCAGTTGAGGAGCAAAAATATAAAATATGCCACAGAAGAAATTAAATCACATGAGGATGAGAACAAACACGTGAGACAAAAATCTCACCTTCCTGCTGGGAAAATCTCCAGATATTACCTACATGACGCTGCAGTCATTTCATTCATGCTGGAGGAGGGACTGTCTTCCGTGTGAAATGCAGGAGCTGCTGTGCATGGTGCAGCTACCCCACTGATTATGTAGGGCATGTTATGGAAAAGGCCTACCTTGAACTTGGAAAGATCAGAATTAGGAGAGAAGATAATTATTCCCAGGTACAGAATATGCCATGAAGAAGACTCCCCGAGATATACGATGCAACCATTGATAGCTGCAGGTGGCGGCACCTCTGTTAATCCCTCTCTGAAGGCCACCAACCAGAGTCCTTTTCCCAGGGTACCATACTGACATTTGGATCAAACCTTTCTCCAACTGGGGAAAAAAAAAAAACAACTTGCATAAATGAAATTTCAAGAATCTGTGGGCAGTCATGGAAGCTGGGTTCTATTGGATGATGGAATGTCAGTTTATGTAACTAAGCCACCTTGTTAGACATTCAAACCCCTGCTTATCCTAGATGATGTTGTGACAGTGTATATCTCTCCACAGAGTAAGAGCCAGCAAGATAGAATGGGGCTATGCTAGTGGGCGAGTTTATTGTGGAAGGAACTTAAATTAAGAACATGGATTCTGAATACAAATGCAGTCTGGGTTTCTTCAGAACTCTGTAGTTCAGAAGCTACATTACTCATATATTTTGAAGCTTAATTTTTCACCTGTACAGTAGGGATGCTCATAACTTTTCTGTGTAATTTTAGTAAGGATTAAAAGAGCTGGGGCTGTTGGTTTCCAGCATCCTGTATATCTTCCATTCTACCTTCCATTCATATCTGACCCCAAATTCCTTTCTTAAAGACTTAGCTTTGAAAGACATGCATGACCAGTAACAAAATTTACTTCTTTTGCATTTCACACTGTTTTCTTCAGTAAGGAGAGTTTAAATGAATTACTTTAATTGAATTCACACTAATACTTAGATATGCAGAAAATGGGGTCATATAAACTAATAAATTAAAACTGCATATACACACACGAGGCATAACAAAAATATAGTTAATGTTTAAATTTTCAAAAATTCATTATATTAAAAGATACAGTACCATTAGTTCCCCTCAGGATTCTTCCTCTCAGTTCCAACACACTTTATCCCTTCATTCCTGCCACTTTCTGAAGCACTTCTGGAAGTCCTCTTTCCTGCATGTCTGAGTTTCGCACTCTCGTGATTGTCTTGATGTTTTGTAGCTGCTTTGATGACTTGAACTGATTAAAAACATCTACCTTTCATGGTCATTTTGACTTTGAGGAAGAATCAGAAGTTTCACAGTTCTAGATCCAGTGAATAAAATGGAGATTAATACACCATAATATTTTGTGAGCCTGCCTTTCTGTTGAAGGTGCTTGTTATAAAGCATTCAATGTATTTTTTTATCACATCCAATAAAGATGTTCATGAAAGAGAACTTCTGAAACTGCTTCAGAAAGTGTTAAGAACAATGAGATAAGTGTGTTTGAAACAAAGTATTTTGATGAGGATTCATGGCAATGTATATTTTACTGTAATAACCTTTTATTTAAATGTTTTATTAGTAGTATGTATTTGTAATTCATAATTATATTCATCTTGAGGAACTGGTACATATACTTCTCACATAACCATATTTTTATTGCACCTCATCATACACATGTAATGAAAATGAATTTGTCCCTCCCTCCTTTCCAACTACATTTTTAATGCCAAGAATATCAGCTTAATTGCTTTCCTGCAAAGAAATATTCTGCTCTACATATGACTACATTTTTAAAGAATGTTTTGTAGAGGAAACCAATTCTCTCAAAATCACACTCCTTTGTTTTTCTATAGAGTGAGAATTCCTAGGGATGATGTTTAGAACTTAACATGTGTAAGTAAATATTATTGGACAATGTTAAGTGTTTCTCTAGAAGCAGACCTCTTCTGACAACATTTACAGTGAAGGGAACGATTAATACCACAGTGGAGAATTGGGTCCCCATGGACCCCACTCATTTTGAATGAGACTTTTATGAGACCACAATGAAAGAGACTACAGGGATCTTATGGTTAGATTTAAAATGTCACCCCCAAAATTTTGTGTATTTAAAGGTGAGGCTTTCAGAGAGTGAATGGATTATGGAGGTGCTGTGCTATTCAGTGGATTCTCCCATTGCTGATTTCACAGTTGCATGTGTTGTTAAGAGACAGGAAGAGGTAGAGCATGTATCTTTGATCTGTTCTTTTCCTTTCTTTCTGACTCTGATGGGGTGAGCATCTTTCCTTCCCATGTTCTTCATCCCTGGTGTTGCTTCTGTGAAGCCAGCTGACCATGGACTGAACCTCTGAAATAGTGAGCCACAAATAAGCCATTTCCTCCTTTAAGCTGTGTTTGTGAGGTATTTTGTCCCAGCAACAAAAGCTGACTAATTCAAGGGTGTTGTGGACCACTATAAAGCCTTGACTTTTACTCTAAGGGAGGTGGAGAGTCATTAATGGTCTTTGGTCTGACTTAGTTGTGGGGGATGATTTATTTGTTGCTTTGTTTAGAAGAGAGTTTAAAAACATGAAGGTGTGATAGAATACTTGAGAATCTGTCCCAGGGATCCTCCATGAAACTGTGGTGATTTGGACAGGAAGGTAGCAGGGGAGGCAGTTTTGAAGGTTGAGACAAGAACCCACTTCAGTGGATTAAATGTACCATGTAAGAGGAGAAAAGTATCAAGAAAAACCATGAAGATTTTGTATGAGAAGTTTGAACAAAGTTTGTATTAGTCCACTTTCCATTATTGTAGCAAGCACCTGAGGTGAATCAACTCATAAAGAGAAAAGTTTATTTTGGCTCACAGTTTGGGAGGTCCAGTGCCTGAACTTGGGAACATATTGTTTTCAGTCCTCTGGCTGAGCTGGAGGAGGGTCACATCAAGGCAGAGCAAACTTATTCACCTCATGGCTAGATGGTAAAAGTAAAAGAGAAGCTAGGGTTTCAATATATCCTTCAAGGACGCATGTCAAGTGACTAAATAATCTCCCTCTAGGCCTCTTGTCTTAAAGTTTCTGCCACCTCCCAGTAGTACCATGGGATGGTGACCAGCCTTAAAACCAGGGAGTTTCGGGGGTCACATACTCATGCCATAGCACAGTTGTCATCAGTTGAGATCATGAAGGACATTGAGCAACCAATTTGGATGTTGGATCCAAGTCCAGTGTAGCACATACTAAATTTGGATTACTCAGTATCTAGTGGACAGAGAGCAGGCAGCCAACGTGATCTGGTGACAAGTGTTTTGTACACTTGAGTCTTTATATGGACCTTAACACCGTATGGCATTCACAGGAATAAAGTAAAGAATGGTCATGACTAATATATTCCTTCCCCTTTGACCATGTCATTTGGTTTGTCCAAAATAATTGTAAATGTTAGTTCTTGCAGTTTCACTCTGACCTAGCAACTAAGACCACCGCAGGGTAATAATCCTTTTCTTGCCTTTCCAGTATGTTCTATTCCTTAGCTGAATACTACCCTTTTTCAAGTACAGTTTGGGGGTACTGTGGGAAGAAAATCAAATTTCGAAGTTATTATTAAAATACGCTATGTACATATTCAATCTACATCATTCGGATAACATGTTGGTTTCATTTCAAAATGCAACTTCACATGAAAGCCCATAGCTTTGAGTGACTGTCTCATCTCTCAAGTTCTGGTTTCTGCACTGGTGAAATTGAAAGCAGGTAGGATTATGGAATGTATTAAGTGAATAATAAATGTAAAACACTCAGCAAACTACCAAACATATGGCAAGTTCTTAAATTGGTAGCTATTATGATGATGATGTGGAACTTTATTTTTCATTTTCAATTGGAACTAAGACTAAAGATTTTCCTGTGGCTTGACATCTACTATGAACTTTTTAATTAAGTATACACTTTGATACATCACTTAAAATTTAAGAAACGTGGTTTTCTGGCATTAAGTCAAAGGAAGGAAAAATATATGACAGGAGAAATAAATATATAGGAGCAACTCTGTGGCTTCTGTTCCCCTCCTCACCTTCTCTATCCAGTGCCTTCACCAGATTGGGCAATTAACAAATTGGATTGAACTGACTCCAAGGGGAGAATACTAAACTTATCTCTTCTCCCTTGTGTTATTTTAATAGTGTATAGTTTGTTACTAAGCATGACTCTTTGGGGAAAACAGAATATGTTTATTATAGAAAGACACATATTCTTTTAGCCCAGCAATTTTGGAAACAGAAGATGGTCTCCATGGTAAGAAGATGGGACTGGAGTAGTATTAATAGAAGAAAGCACAGAACTAATGCACATTTTAGAGTATAAAGGAAAGATGTTTTTAGCCTCTCTGCCTAAAATAATATTGTGGGCTATAACTTATGCTAAATTGGTACATGGAAAAAAGAACCATCCATAATATGGTGGCTCAAAGCGAAAGTCAACAGTTACCTCTCAGGAAATGTCCCAGGGAAGCAGAACCCTCTCATGCCCATGACACATTGACTCTGAACTCATCCTCCTATGGTTTGGAACAGAGGCTTCTGACTTCTTAGAAGCAGATTGATAGACATATAATAGTACTTTAATCCTTGCAACCAAGAGTTACCAATTTGATAGACTATCAGTATAAATAAAAGCCTAAAAAGACAATGATCACGTCATATTCTCAGCTCTTTTCCAGTCTCGTTTTTTATCAAAACCACTTTCTTTCTATGTCTTTAGCTCTTTTCATTCCATGTCTAATGGAGTACTATTCTCCCCTTTTTTTCCATGCTGATAGAATGTATTTATTTTCTCTTATTTATCTGTGTGATTGAATATCTGCAGTAATATTTTGGAGGTACCTTAATGAATTTTTGTAGTTATTAGAGTATAATTTCTTGATGAATTTTCATCTACTTTTGCTCTGCCCTCTGTTCCCCTCTTTGTAACCTGTATTTTTCTTGCATCTTTCTCTCCTCATTCTTTCACGCAATTACATCCTAAAATAATGGTACCTCTAAATGGTACCTCTTGAAGTGAAAAGACACCCACTGAATTTACCATAAATAATAAATTTTATTCTAAACAAGTATATCCAAACGTATATATTTGTATATGTATGTATTATCCCTTAAAAAAAAGGTTAGAGTGATATTCCTACAAGGCATTGGAATTAACTTGAGAAGCACATTATTATCTTCATAAGAAAATCACCCTTCTACATAACAGTAGAAGTTCCTGGCTCACTCAGATCAGTGTTACCTTGTTTATAGATTTGATAGCAAATTGATTTTGATAGTTCACAGGAGTCCTTAGAGGGTGAAATTTAAGACCCATGAAGGATTTTCAGAAGCATGTGGCTTATCCTGAGGACAATCTCTGATGAAGAATTACAAAATCATTTTTGAGTAATGGCGGCATAATGAAAAGAAATCAGTAGACCAAAGTACTTTGGAAGGGAAAGTTTCCTTTTGGATGGATATATTTTCTTGTTTCTAAGAAATTGACCTCATTGTTTTATAGTCACATCATAGAGCTAATTCAGAAGTTCTTTCATTTTATTTAAACTATATTCTATTATATAGTATGTTTCAAACTTCTCGCCTGTGTATGTGGGCAATACATGCTTAATAATAAGTATATGCCTGTTTTATTATCTCAGGACAATACTCAGTAAGAAGGAGCTGCTGGAGTTTGCTCACCTTGGCTGCTACTTGGAATATGATCTCTTTGGTGTTGAATTTCTTAATTACCAGCACAATATGGATATTGATATGCCTGATGATAACAAAAGAATTAGAAGGTAAATATGGTTCTATCTCTCTAGCACTTCCTTTTACCATCCCTTTCTGACTGTCATAGCTAGATGAGTATTTGCAAAGATTCACAAAAAAGTGGGTTTAGGCTGAACCACAGAACTGCAGAGAAAAGTATATATGAGCTCTTTCAGGGAGAAAATCTCTCTGTATTATTTCAAGGAGAAAATGAGTCATCCTAAGTAGGCTAAGGCTGAGCAGAGCCTTCGAAGTTCAGTGCAGAGGAGCAGCTGACAAGAAGCACAGACAATGCTCAATCCCTTCTATGACAGGAAAAAAATGAAAGACACTTTCCTCCATTTCTCCTAATGAAATAAGCTGTTTCTTTCCCAGCTTGACCACACTGAAGTCATACCTTCCAGTCGTTAATATATGAGAGGCATCGTCTAAACTTCCATCAAAGGATGGTTGTCACTCAAGTGTTAATAGTGTAATGCCTGAACACCCAATATCATACAAAATGTAATCTCCCCAAATTGTATAATGTGTGATCAAGAAAACAACTTGGATTCACTCATTCAAATCAAGTAGAAAAATTCAGAACCCAAGGATGTCTATTGGGATGGATCTTGATTACATGGTAATATGAAGATTGGATGAACCAAGATAGAGAATCTGGGAGGAGAAACAGATTGGGGATTGAGGACAGAGACTTTAAGATTGTCTAAATGTCATTATCCAATGTACCCTAAGGTGAGGATATAAAGCTCAGAGCAGAAATTCAGGATGAAAAGTAAGTTTAGACAGCATTAGTGATATTAGCGAATGAAAGAGAGTACTCAGAGAAAAGGATAAGAATAAATTCTAGAACATAGGAAGAACCATTCAAGGTTGGGTGAAGAAGTTCTCAAAGTGGTAAAATCACAGAAATACATTCTTGTATGTCATGGAGAGATTTGCTTTGGCAGAAAAGCTTGGGATATCAAGTAAGATCAGGACAGAAAAGCAACCATTGGGTTTCATAGTTTGGAGGGTGTCCTTTCAGTGAGTGTGGTCTTTGTGGCAATGGCTCAAAGAACTAATCAAAGGTGAAGAAGAGGTGAAGGACTATGGTGGTTACTCTTTCAAAAAGCGTGCTAGCAAAGAGAACCGGGTAGGTGAGGCTGAAAGCAGGAAATATAGGGTCAAGGGAAACTTCTAGTAAGCATCAAGCAATTTATATGCCAAGAATAAAAGAAAAGATAGAAAGGTAATGGATCCAGAGAAGGAGTGTCATTTCACAGGCTTGCGATGGAATTTATATGAAATGACAGAAATGCAAAGTTTTTCATCTGAAAGTCCATGCAGTCTAGGAATTGTTCAATAGATGCTGCTTCAAAAAGTCTGGAGAGATAAGAAATGTAGAGATAAGCTCCTAAAGGGACAAATAAATGGAATCTGAGGAGCCAATAGAAATTTGGTTGAAAGGGCACTTCCCCATACAAATGAGAGAACACAAAGAGATAATGATATGAACGCAGATAAATGTGTCAGCCAGAAACAGACCAATGGCCATGAGTTCTCTAGTGTCCCTGTGAGATACACACAGTCACCTCCGGAAAAAAGGAGTGGACTGCGAGCAGAATTTTGTTAAGAGGAATGAAATCTAGAAAGGGCTGTCAGGTGACTGGGGGAGACCCTGACAAGGCCATGTGTGTGAAACCCTATTGAGGTATCCTAATTGCATGAGTCTACATTGCTAGCAGTGTACGCGGCTTGGTAGTGTTTTTAATGTTTTAAGTTTTGGTAATAGGACCAGAGAAGTTTTGTGGGTAGAAGCAGAAAATATGAACAGCTACAGAGGTGTAGGGTTCAGATTCTATTGAGAAAAAAATTGGGTGATGCTACAGGAATAGATGAAGTAAAGAGATGGGAGCCATGGAGGAAAGAAGACATAGCGAGAAATAGGCAGATCAATAAGAATGACAGAGCACAGCAAATCACAGAGGCTTCTGGGAGGTAAAGAGATCCACGAGTGAGTGGAAAAGGTAGGAAGAGGCTGTGTGATCTGAGTTCGAAAGTGAAGATTGAGATTTCGGAGAAAAAGCACCTCTCCATGATTTCAAAGTCTGGAATATGGTTATCAGAGGGGACAGCCCATTAGAATGAAAGGAAATAAAACAGTAAGAGTGAAATAACTTCCAGAACCACGAGGCTCATGCTATAGATGATCGAATACCATACACTGGGGGCGAGAGACAGATCCTGGGCTGGTGAAAATATCCTCCTCCTTGACCTCTGTACCTAAAGTGTGCCTGACATTTAGTGACATGGGAAGAAACTCGCAGATAAATGGCTGTGACCCTCGTGTAAAACAGCAGCCACTCCTCGTGAGCAAACTGCTGTGATTTTAACCAATGAAGCGAGGTCTATGTTTCTCTTAACATTTATGCTAATCCTTTGTCAAACAGATTTATCATTTCTTTTATTTTATGCTTTTAATTTCTTTGCTCAGGCACACTACATATGTAGGCCAACAGGTTTCTCTGGGGCCTACTATTCTGTGCTCAAAGACAGCTGGGATATAAAACACGGTTACATGGTAGGTCTTTCTCAACTTTCAAGATATCCCAAACATGATTCCATGATATATGCCCTCAACATATTGGACAGTTCCCCTTGGGCATGGGAAATTTCCCTTCAGGAGCTGTTTCCTTTGCTTAAGTTCCTCTGTACTAGTAAGGTGTGACTTTTGCACCACTAATCCTTCCATGAAGATTCCAAACCTGCCAGAACAAGAGAGGAGGATTTTTTTTTTTTGAGACAGGGTCTCACTTTGTAGTTCAGGCTGGCCCTGAGCTTACTATGTAGCCCAGGCAAGCCTTGAACTCAGCAATCCTCCTGCCTCTGCCTCCCGAGTGCTGGGATTACAGGTGTGAGCCACCACGCCCGGTGGAGGTTTTTTGTTTTTTTTTTTAATGGAAAACCCACAGAGACACAAGAAAAGAATCAAAAGATTTCTTATGCATTCCTGTTTAGGTCTTTTAACTTTTAGTTCAAGAAAAAGAATGTAATTTTTCTTCTCTTTTATTGTGTTAAATGTCAATATTCTGAATGTATGAAAAGACATAAAAATTATATATATATATATATATATATAGGAACATGTATATATGATACATCTTTGTGCTATTCTTTGTATAGAAGCAGGTATTCAGCCTCGATCTTCCTTAAATTAAAGTAATGCATTGAGTCACTTTACCCAAGCACAGCTCATGTTGACTTTTGTGTGTTTATTAGCTTTGTTTATTTCAGACAGGGGCTTACTGTGTCCCAAGCTGGCTTTGAACTTGCTATGTAGCCCGCAATGTCTTTGAACTCTCAGTTCTCCTGCCTCAGTCTTCCAAGTGTGCGGGGATCCCAGGCACAGACGTGCACCACCACACCTGGCGAATTCGTGTTAATCACCGAATGACCCACCTGACCATGTGTGACCCACTGTCTCATTGTCCCCCATGTGATGAGCACTTGCCTGTTGCCATTCATCTTCAATCCCTTTTTAGCCATTGCAGCCTGAAATCTCTGTGATTTCAGGAGACGGAAGCGTGCTTCTGCCTACCTCTGGTTTTCGGCCCCAGAAATTCTGTGTCTAACACCTGTTTTTCAATCTTATGCTCCATTTCTCAAATCTTATTATATCTCTGCCTTTTCACACTTTCTAGTCTCTCTCTAATATTTGTTTGCAAAACACTAACTCATTTGTATTGCTATAATTACTGTCATTTTTTTTGTCTTCTCGTCTGTGGTGGTTCCTCCCTTCTGGCAGCAACTCTATGACTCCTGCTCTTCCATATTGTGGCAGAAACCTGCGCGGTGATCTCTTAGGCAGGGTGACCAGGCAGATTTCCTGGGTAGTTAGGATGAAACGGGGTTTCTAGAGCGAGAACATTATCCTGCTCATGAAACAGTCTCCCAAGCCTTGACGTTAAGGACTTTTAAAAGTTTCATTTTTAAGGGAGTATCTCATTCCCCATGAGCCTTCTTTAATGCTCTCCAGTGTCATGCCTTTCTATTTTAAGGTTTGGTCTCGAAGCCATCTTACAGGAACGTGTTTATTCACGTGTTTTCCTTTCTGGTGAAATATGATCATTTTTCTCATAAGGAAAAGATATTTAGAACTTTGGGAAAGGCCTAGAATATGTCAGGAAGAAATGGAATTCTGCGCACTTATAGGACAGGCATGGGGACCATGTGGCAGGAGCCCTGATTTCTAGACAGAGCACCCAAGCAGGCTCTTCCCTTCTTGTACTTCCATTCCTTTGAGCTGCAAATTTAAGGTCTAATCTTCAGTTATAATGTATTTCATACTGAGTGTTAACAGAGGCAAGGGCTTTGTGCTTGAGCTGTGTGTGTGTGTGTGTGTGTGTGTGTGTGTGTTGTATCACACATCTTACTTAGCATAGTAGTTGTGAAATGGAACTCATCCCCTAGAATCCCAAGAAATGTATCTATGGAAAGCAAAACAATGCCTTTCAAATACCAGGCCCCTGAGGAAGAGGCTATCCGTCCCCTCTGGCCAGTCCATGTCTGCCAGTGTGGGACTCTCAGGACTGTACCAGAATCCCGGGAACATGCCTTGTCAGCACGTTGCACTCCACTATCAGAGACCCTTGGAAGCCAGACAGACGCAGCCCATAGTACAGACACAGGCAGTTGGAGGCTGTCAGGAGGTGATTCACACTAAGATTACTGCATTTAACCAAGCAAAGCGGATTACATTTTTAGACAATTGTCAGGAAGCTGTTCTTTAGTCAACTGACTAGAAATTTAAAGGAACAGCTTCTGATTTTAACAACCTGGTTGACAGGGAAGGAAGACCAAGTATGCTTGTTTCTTTTGCTCTGTTTAATCCAATGCTCAGAGGCTACTATTAAGTCAAAATCCCCATAGATTTCAAAGAGATAACTGCTCAAAATATAGAGGTGCTTTTGTCAGAATGACTTCACTGACTCTATAGCTCCTGTCACAAGACCCTCACTTACAAACCAACTGATCTCATTCTGAAGGTTTTATTTGTATGAAGATTCCTTCTGTTTCCATATTTTAATCACAAATGCCCATTGATTTTATTTGCTAGATAAAGAGAGAGAAAATGGGCCTACTAAGACCGCCACTGGAGAGAGGAGAGACAAAATCAGAACCATATTCTTTAGTGAAGTGTTAAGTGATCATTCATTTGAGTTGGCAGATCCTATTAGAAACGGTCTTTAATACAGCATTGCCAGGCATTGTCAGAAATATCACAGGCTGGGAGTTTCTGTGTGCATGGAATAAGGATCTTGTTCCTCCTAGGAGGCAGCAATACCTTTATCATCACATCTGAAGGGGTCTCCATGTACACACGCCACAGTAGAAGGCAGTATCCTATGGCAAACACGACAGGTTTATAAATGAGAAGTTTAAAATGCCAGAAAACCTAACACATGAGACGAATAGCGTCTAATGAGTTAACATTTTCACAGGGTACGTCTCCTGGTGGAGGAAGGTTACGGAGATCGAATTCTGATGGCCCATGACATACACACGAAACATCGGCTGATGAAATACGGAGGTCACGGCTATTCTCATATATTCACCAACATTGTCCCTAAAATGTTATGTAGAGGTATAACCGCATCTGCGATTGATAAGATACTGATAGAAAACCCTAAGCAATGGCTCACTTTCAAATAAGATGGGTGCTTATGAATTGACAACTTGAATATAAAACTTGCAGAAAGCCTCCAGTGATTTCAAACCCAGGGTGTGATATTAATCAGATTGACACAGGACTCACAGACTGATTATTTCCTTCTCGTGACTGCTTTCCCTGAATAAGTTTGCCTTCTCTTTGTTATTTGCACCTGTGGCGAGTTGCTGAGCCTAACCGAGCCCTATTGCTTTGCTCTAACAAAATAACTATAGTTTCAAACAGTGATTTAAATTCTGTATCCCCTAAGAGGAGTTTTGAGGGTTTTTTTCCTCTAATCTATCAGCTGTACTACTTGAGAGAATTTAAAGTGTTTCTGGTTAAATTGCCCCCTTCTGGAGCAATCTAATGTTTCTTGTAATATTGATGATCCTACTAATTATCCTGCTGTTCTTTAATTAATGCTTAATGAATAATATGGCGCTTTCAAATAGCTTTTGCTAAAAGGAAGTTAAATTTTGAGAGTTTATTTTCCAAAGGATATTGTAATATAATTACCAACTCACAACAATAAAAATATTTTGGAAGGTTAATTATATGCTATCCACCTATCTGTAATAAATCAGTTTTGATGCCTTTGGCTTCCTGTTGTACATTTTTTTGCTGTGAATTTTGTTGTATTTTGCAGTCTATACATCAACATGTAACCATACTGACTTATAAAAATTCAATCATAGAAATCAAAATATATTACATAATATAGTTTAATGAATCATTACATTTATAATAACAAAGGCCACAATTTAATTAATTCATAAGATATAATGCAAAAAAGAGAAATGTTTGCTTATATATATTCCTTTTATTTCCTTTACCTTTTATTTGTTTTTCCTCGGGCCTAAACAGAGAAAATAATGCATATCTATCTGAAGAAAAGGTCAGATCTATTGGAAACGACAGTGTGATTCTAAAGCCTCTCTTTAAAAGGTGTCCAGGCCTAATATTTTCTGTAAGTAAAGCCTTCTTTAAAATTTTAGCTAAAACTCTTAATTGATCTGCAGTGCTGTTTATAAACTAATATTTTGACTGCATCCTCCTTGTGTTATTTAGTACCTAAACCATGTCTTCAATCTGTTGCTAATTCCTCTTTGATAAATATATATTGTTAAAGAGGCAAAATTATTATAATTCATTTATGAGTTATCTTACATCTCAGAAAGGCCAAAGAAAATTAGTCATTTTTCTCGATGCATGGGCCAAGTGTTTTTAATCATATAAATCATGACAGTTACTCAGACCAAGGCATTTAGACACAGCAAACCCCACCTTCAGATGAGAACACCATGCCTAACTCTTGGAAAGTTGAAGTTGGCTAAAGTAAAGATACTTCAGCTGACGAAGATGATCAAGCTTTCTGTGTGTTAGAACAGAAAGTACCAAAGAGGAATGAGCCATGAGAACAAACCAGTTCCTTTAAGTGAAAAAATGCCAATGTCCCTCACTAGTAAAACAAGCAGATTTTTAAATCTTTGTTTTTTGAAATCTACTTGTTAGAGAGTCTTCAAAGGCAACTGAAAGCAAAACAGATTTTTTTTCAGTGTAATAATGTAAGTTGTGTGCAGTTAGGATGTACCAACATGCACTTCAATCGTTTTCCTGGATGAATGTGATTGCTTTTGGGAGTGGATTTTAAATAGAGCCAAAGGGTTTGTGTAACTTCCAAACTGTACAGTCAGCTTCCATCCACCTGAGAGAAAAGAAAAGTTGATAATTCAGATGCATGTAATTCTTGAACATTGGGAAGGAGAGCCACTTCGTTGCTGCAAAAATATTAACTGTCTGCTGCAGAATGCAGGATAAGTATTGATTGGCATAAGGTAATGAAGCAACCATCGGCTTAACTCACACATGTGATATGTAGGGCACTTTAAGCCATTAAGATTTAATTTTCTGGATAACTCTTAAAGAGAAGTCACTTTAATTATTTTGCTACTTCATATATTTTGTGTCCCCTAAAATATATTTCGATCCAAAATAAGTCCCCTAATTTACACGTGTTTCTCTGTATGTGTACACACATATATTTTTAATTAAATTTTTGAAGCTCTACAGCCACTGTATGGACTGAAGCCATATGTATATAATATTTCATCTAACATATACATGTGTATGTATATAAATATGAGTATAGCAGGTATTTATATAAAATATATACACTTTGTTGTCACACTGGTTATATGTTAAATTGTTAATTTTGAGATAACCTCAGGCCACAGATTGGTAGTGACTGCTTGAAGGCCTCACTCAGTGTCCCCTTGGTGATACATGCAGAAGCTCAAATTAAACCTTTGTGCATTGGGTTATGAATAATCTTTTGTTCCAAAGAAGGCAAAAGCCCCCATCTGATTTAATACCAAAGCGTAAATTCCTCTGGCTTTCCAAGTAAATCTAAATGTGCTCTATTGACAAAATGGACACATAGGGATTTTCTAAGTACCATACATAATTGCACATTTCCACACTTAGAGGGTAATCCTATGATACAATTGCAACCTCTAATTTTTAATGACTATCACCAGAAAAGAGAGCAGGAAAAAATTCATAAGGAAAACGTGAAAATGATCATAGGCTTGGGAATTCCCACAAATCCAGAAAAATTCCAGGTTAAGGCTTGACGTTGAATCATTCCCAGGTCTAAAAAGTTAACAAGAGCACAAGGCAGACAGTTTCTTTGGGGACAAGCAGTATTACTTCAATTAGACCCTCTCCTGCAGGGCGAAATGATTCTTTCCCACACTATGAATGGACTCCAAGTATCATAATAAGCAGGTAAACTCACAAGAACCAAAGCTGACATATGGATAAAAGCAGCAAGATCACAGTACACCAAAGTATCATATATATTGAAGAAATAATTCAGCGTCTTAGATTTTTCTATAAAAATTTGTGATCTATATAGGACTTCATTCACATGGACACTAACAATAAGGAGTATTTGCTTTGGCGGTAGTGGATCACACATCTGCTTATCTTGCTTTAAATATTTTTTTTTTTACAGAATGTTTCTGAGTGATACAGATGTGAGTCAGGTAGCATTTGATTTCCCCACATATACACAACTCAGGTGCATCCCCCGGGATCCTTCATTCACTGACGTTAGCCATACGAATCCAGTGTTCAGACTCAGAACAATAAGCTTAGTTTCTGCATTATCAGTCAGCATAAATAATAAATCCAGAAAACGTGCTGTATTTGTTGTTGTTTCCTCCATGGGCTTTCCCACCATCTAATTTGATATAGACTTCATCTCCCGGTTCCAGATGAAGAACCACACTGTTACTGGCATAGTCGTAATTCTGATCAGCATCTTGGGCGATTGCACTAGCACGCACCTGTGTGAGATAGACAAGAATGAGGGTTAGTGAAGGGGAATTTTCCGGTTTTCTTTTTTTGCTAAGCACATAGAATCCTAGCACAAGGACAGACATCCACCTTGCCTTAGAGCTGTATAGGGTTATCTCTGTCAGCTTCAATTATGTTACTGCAAATGGGGACAGAAAGAAAAGAGTGCTTTAGTGAAGGGCAGCTCAGGAATCTTTGCCCCATTGTAAGCAAAGCAAACCCCTTTTAACCCTGCCTCCATCACGCCTTGTTCTAAATCCTTGATCCCAATCCTCTGTCACTTTTTGGAAGGTAAATAACAGCACTGTTTTGTATTTTAATTGAAGGCAATTAGCAATACTCTAACCAAATCAGGACACAGAACTCAGAGTCTAACTAAAGTGACTCAGGACAGTCCGCATTTGGTAAAGACCTGGAGAAATACCACTGTATATAGGATGAAATAAAAGGAGAGAGTCCTTTAATTCAGGTTTTTAAAATCTAAAGCAAGCAAAGTCCCTTTTACCAGGCTATTTCAGAAACTTAACTCGTTTAAATGTCTTAGGTGATATTATCCACATTTTCAGAGTTTTTCTATTTGCATCCTTTTATCACTTCATTACATACACTGAAATCAACAATTTAATTTCAACATATCTAAAAGCTATAGAAGGAACTAAATTTCTATGATTGGAAGTCTCTCAAGTTACTAGAATTTTTGAATGATCTCACTGAATATCCTATTATATGTAGACGATTCTAGATGTGTGGTTTGTTTTGAGGATGGAGGTTGCTTAAGACCTGGCTGTACTGAACCTGTGATAAACCTTTTTAAAGAGTCAAATTGCCTATTGTAGTATATAATATGGACCTCCTGTCACCTGCACAAATTAGTCTTCATATTCATTTAGACATATTTTCATTCTGTCCTGGAAAATCTTTCACTAGGCAGACTTGTATTTGATTTATTTCAGTAGCACATCTTCCACTTTGTGTCTTGTTTCTATCTCACAGTAATGATATTTCCCCCAACTAACACAGGATGATTTAGTGGCTTTGTGAACCTGCACTATGTAATAATGCATGACTTGGGGTACAATATGCTGAATTTTATCACTTGGCAAAATGAGAGAAATGAGACATAAGTCAAGAATTCCCATGCATTTCTTTCAAAATTTAAATGATAGGTTTGCAAATTAAATTTTCATGTGATCCATTCTCACATTAATGCTGAAATGTTAAAAGAGGAGAAGGCTCTTTGACACTGCTGAACTTGTAAAGTAATGTGAGTAATATTTTAAAAATTTCTTTCTGGGTATCATATAGCAAAAGGAGAAAAGGACTTGGAGGATTTAGAATTGCTTAAAACCATGCTAACTGGCATAAATATAATGAAAGCAATGTGCCATGCATAATTATAGCATCGAGTCAAATGTATACACTCAGGGTGAGGTGATTGGTTTTAACCATTAGATAATAACACATTTGAACATCATAACACTAATGAGGAATTAGTCATCAGTTTATAGAAGTTGAATGCTTTGATTAACCTCATTAATTTCTTCTAGTCATTAATTCCCAGGGAAAAAATTTACACAAGAAAGCATATGATTTTTTAACATGTGAATTTTTAATGGATGAGAAAAAATTAAAATACAAAATTGTAATTAGCTGTACTAGTAATACGTTCATTAATTATCCAACATAATATACTTCTCAGCTATTGTTAATAGCAAGACACATGTTTTACTCAGTGCTGTGAGTATTTAGTACATGTTCCATGGGGACTGTCTTTTATCATTGTTTTCTACATGAAGACATTTGAGAACAGGGATACACTAAAACTCTATTTAGAGATAGCCAGCTTTTAAAAAAGAATAGAATATAGCTTTTATTGTATAGGATCTACCAGCTCAAAATCACGTGTCACCATTTCTAATTCAGTAGGTGTAACCACAAAAGCCTGCAAATGCATTAGACTGGAAGGTTACCCTCTGCTTTACATTTTCTTTGTTGGATAAAGCCACTGTGATTGCTTTGTGATGAAAGTAATTCTCTAAGATTTGAACCTACACTGTACCAAACGACAGTCCCAATAATAATCACCCTACTTCAGGCTCCAGGATTCAAATATGCCTGCTTCTCTGATCACAGTCTAACGGGAGGATGAGTGGGGCTGAAATTTCAAGCTCCAGTACCTAGCTCAGTCTTCCTTTAAGCCATCAAACTATTGAGGAAGGTAATGCTTTCCCTCTGGAGGCCATTTTCACATTCCTAAATGTACCCTGATTTCAGCAGTTGGTCAGAATATAATGCACCTTTTTCTCAATCCAACACACTTATTTCTACCTACACTTACTTTCATGTCTTTTCTTGTGTTAACCATGTAGCTTCTGCTTTATCTTTAGCCTGCTTCATTGCTCAAAAAAAATCCATTCAACATGCATTAATTAGTCTCAATGAGTATCAGACCACAAACTATTCATTCTATCCTAATACAGCTCATGTGCATTGGTGTCATAACTAATAAACTGTTAAAAGTAAAAAGACTTTTAAATTTCTAATCCTAAACCAGTATAGTTGTATCATAGTGACTTACTATAATGACATAGTAATTATATTAGGTAATACTTTTTTCAGATTTTCAGCCATACATATACAAATATTAAAAATTTTTCCTGTGTCTATGTAAAACTGCTTGAGTCCAGTTTTTACCTTCAATGTGCACTGTCATGGGCTTTTCACAAATGGTGAGATTAAATTCAGGCTGATGATTTCATGGGGAAACACGAGAACTGTGGTCCTTTCAGTGGCATGCTTGTGAGAATGTAATAGGATGCGTAGTTGTAGCATTATCTTATTATTGAGGGTTCATCGTTAGACACAATATTTATGGTAACATTTGGTAATTTAATTAATTGCTGCTGATGTTCTCTTAACTTCATTTCCACTGTGCTTCTCTGGAATCATAAACCAAAGGTTAAGTGGCACATTAGGTTAATTTACTGGCCTTTGATGTTTCCATCTGTGGCCCTACACTCACTACAAAACATAAATAAAATGGCTTTCCTTCGGCTATGGCCCACCAGCTTTGCTCCAGCCTACAGAGAACTGCCTTCTGTTTTGTTTTGTTTATTTTTCATGTGTCTCAAAATCCACTTAATCCAGAGACCATTAAACTAACATGGATCTCTGACTTTCAGGTTCATGGAAACATCATTAGGTCAGCTCAGGGGGGTAGAAATCTGCCATTTGAAGAAGTGACCAAACAAGAGTATAATTCAAAATCGAGGATAAAATATTAACTTAAAATTAATAAAAAGAGATTTTACAAGATTTCCCATTCATTCAAATACCAGACCAGATTTGACAGAAAAGTTCTGTTCTAGAGAGGAAATTCCTTAACAGTAATATTGCACTAGCCATTTTCTAAAGAGATTCACACTGAGCTAATACACACTGGGCTATATTGTATATATATATATATATATATATATATATATATATATATATATATTTGCCACTATTATTTTTTTCTGAATGACCTGTTGCACACCTTTTGCAGGAAGACAAGCTCAGTATTGCCAAGGGAAAGCATCATACATCACAAGGCCAGCTGTTTAATCTTATTTTTCCCTGCTTTTCATAGGATATATATGGTAGAGCCATTTACACCCAAACAGTAGGACAATTGTAAAAAGTAAAGTGCTCATAGAAGGCCTGAAGACAGTTTTTGGTTTTTGTCTTAAAAAACAGTTCAGTATAGACACAGCTCTTACAGTCTAGACATCGACATTTAAACTAATTTAAATGAATTATTCCCTGGTTTTTCATGGAAGTGCTGCTATTTTTTATGTGACCATATTAACACATTCATACAAACTGGAATCTTTTTCCATTTTGGTTGATAGCTCCACAAGGAATCCCTTCCACCTGACAGTATTTTCCAGATCCTCACCTTTGAGTTAGAAGAAGGCCAATTTGTAAATCAAGGGGCGCCTTGCAGCTGCTTGCGGGTCTATTCATATATCACATTGTTAGATGACACAACGGCTCTATTTTGGAATGGTGACTCAGGCCCTGTACAGCCATTTACCTGTATCTCTCCCACTGCTCTACGAATAATTTTATTCATCTTAATACTATTTTCATGCATAATATCTATAATAAACAACCTTGTCAGTGCCTCCTGGTGGCCATTTTCCCTCTTTTTGTTTTATGCGTCCTGAGGGTCCATTAAGCTATTTGTAGGAAAGGGAAGGGACAGGACTTAAGAAAAAAAAAGAGGAAAAACTCATACATTTAGGACACTGGCCTCTCATCTTTGAAAGAGCTCTGTCACTGAATTAGGTCTTTGGAAGAAATCCTGCCTTAATGGTGCTTAATGGAAATCTGGGTTGTAGCTGAACTTCCAGGCACCCAGGGATCAGAAGCCCAAAGGCCTTTGTTAAGTCCAAGTCCCTGCACGGCCGTGGGCCTTCTCATGAGAGCGACAGCGGCCCGTGCCCCGTACCACCACCGCCGCCGCCACTCAAAAAGCACACTGAAAGTCCAGGCACTCTGCTCAGCCCGCGGCAGCGAACTGCAAGGCCCCGCCAGCCAGGTGCAGCAGGCTGGGTGCGTTGGAAAACACGTTACACACACTTGGAGGCGGTGGCACACGCTCTGGGTCCCCAGAGAGACCCAAAGGCATCATCCCTCGGTCACGCAATCGGTTAAGTGACCCTCGCACAACACTTCGGGACCGTGGCCCCCGAGCCAGCTCCGGCCAGCTCGGATTCATAGTCAAGGCCAAGGCCAAGGCCGCGCGCTCTCAGGTGTCCTGGGGCTCCCTGGCGGTGAGACTCGCGGCCGCGGGCCGGCTCGGATCCACCGAGCTGGGCGCGGACGGGCCTCCCTCCCGGCCGCCTACCCGTGCGCCTTCCTGCCCCAGTCAATACACTTTGGGTTCCTCGTTCGGGTGCGCGGGTTTTTACCGCGTAAACCTCCGACTCGTAACTTTTCCTGCCGTCAGCACTCTTAGCCTCTGCCTTTCCTCTTGGGCTGAAATTAAGCCAGTTTGTGTCGTGAAATTGTGAGTGTAGCCGCCGTCTGGGACCGGGACCCCAGTTCCCGCCTCCATCCCGCTAGAACTCACTTCTTGGGGTCCCCCCTTTCTCCCTGGAGCCCTGGTCTGTTTCCCCGGGGTTTTAGGCACTGACACGCCCATTCCGGGCTCCTCAAGCCCTCTCGGTTCGGGAGAAAGTGTCTGTAAGCGGCCTGGCGCCACTGGGCATCCCGCGGCCAAGGGTCGTTCCGGGCTCCGGGATCCCCCGGCTCCCAGGCTGTCTGGGGACACAGCGCCCCGCTGCGCGGCCCCCCGGGGCTCGTCTCCCGCGCTCGCTCACCGAAACCGCCCTCTCCGGGCCGCGGGGCGCCCTCCTCCGAGCCGACCCTCGCCAGCCCGGGCTCTCGGGGCGGCGGCCGCGCCCTTCCCCGCCGGCTCCCACCCCCTCTCCGGGGTCTCCTCCCTCCGGCCGCACCTCGGCGCGCTCGCTCCCGCCTCCCTCCGCCCGCCCGCCGCGCTCACCTGGGTGTTCTTGCACAGATCAGCCCACATGCTCGTGCCGTCCCCTCCGCGCATCAGGACGTGGTAGGTGAAGAAGTAGATGCCCGGGATGGAGCAGGTGAACTTGCCCGTGGTGGGGTCGTAGTGGTTCCCGAGGTTGGTGACCACGTCGTCGAACTTGAGCACCTCGTAGCCCTCGTGCTGCCGCTTGAGGCCGGCGTAGAAGGCGATCTTGGGCACCGTGCTGTAGGTGGCCGCGCTGATGGCCCCGGCCGCGTTCAGGCCGGGAGCCCCGGGCGGGCCCGGCAGGCCTTGGCGGCCGGGCTCGCCCTTCTCGCCCGGGGGCCCCGCGGGGCCCGGCGGCCCGGGCTCTCCCGGGGGCCCGCGCGGACCTGCCTTGCCCGGCCTGCCGGCCTCGCCCTTGGGGCCCTGGATGAAGGTGGGCAGGGACTGCATGAGGCCGCGGTCGGGCGTGGCGGCCGTGCTGGGCGCCTTGGTGCCGCCGTACGGGTCGCAGACCATGCGGCAGGTGCCCAGCATCTCGTAGTGCGCCGACGTGCCGGCCGAGCTCACCAGCACCGGGATGAGGACGACCAGCAGGAGCACCATCACCACCCCCAGCGCCCCGGCGGCGATCAGGCGCCTCCTGCTGCCCACCAGCCGGCTCAGCGCGGGGCGATCCTCTTGTCTGCTTTTGGACAAAATTTTGAAGGTTGGGCGGGGACCTCTCAGAGCCGAAAACAATCCCCTCCGAACCCCGAGTCCCCTGGGCGGGCGCGCGGGCCGCTGCTCGGCGACTCTGCTCCCCCCGCCGAGGCTGCGCCGAGCGACTCGAGCCCGAGTCCGGGCAGGGCGGGTGGGGGCTGGGGCGGGTGCGCGGGGCGCCGCCGCCTCCCGCGAGCCCTTCGCACCTGTGGCTGCCGCCGGGCGCGGGCACCCGGAGGGCGCCGCCAGCAGCCGCCGCGACTCGCGCTCGCCGGGCCGCTCACACTTTTATGCAGCCGCCGCCCGCGATCGACTTTTCCGTTTTTGCAGACTGCGCCAGTTCGCACCAACTTTCCGTCCGAAGTTGCCTTTTTCTGCCTCCTCCTTTCTCTTGTTTTGCAGCCTCGGCTCGCGCGGCCCCTACTTCCCCTCCTCCTTCTTTTCCTCCTCCTCCTCCTCCTCCTCCTTCTTCTTCTCCTCCTCCCTCTCGGTCCTACTTTGCAGGCGGCGCAACTCCAGCAGCAGCGGAGCCCCGGGCGAAGGCGGGCACGGTCGGCTTGGGCCGGCTCGGGGCGACCGCGGAGAAGCCGCCGGCGAACTGCGGCGAGCGCCTGGCGGCCGGGAGCGCAGCGCCGGAGAGGCTGAGCGCAGGGCTCTGCCCGGGTGCCACCTGCCAGGAGGAGAGGAGGCTGACAAACGCGCGCCGGAGCAATTTATAGGCACCCAAGGCACAGAGGAAGGGGGCCGCTTTGGCATCTCCTTGCAGCATCTGCTGCGCGCGTCCCACTCAGAGAGAGTTTGGCATTACTCTGACAATGTGGGATTTTTTTTTTCGGCCTCTCCTTTTTTCTCTCTCTGCACATGGATGAGCAGCGAGATGCTGAATACTCCCTTGCCGAACCCAGGCGAGGGCAGCGCTCTCGCTGGACCAAGCTGGGGGAGGGACAGCTGCCCGGCCTGGCCAGCGTCGCCCCGAGGCTGCCTGTTGCCCCGCTGCCAGGCGCCCCACTCCGGGGTTGAGGGTGAAGGGTGAAAGGAAGGTGGCTTCCTTGCCAGTGTTTCTCTCCTGGCTCACCAACAATCAGGTGTTCCTGCGAAATGCCACTTTTAACATAAGGAAGGCCCTTTCAAATTTTCCAGATGGTACCTGTGATTTTTTTAAACCTTCTGATATTTTCTCTCCAGCTTTCTAAATGAAATTAAAAAATATCTATCTATCTATCTATCTATCTATCTATCTATCTATCTATCTATCTATCTATCCTCTATCTATCTATATAAAATACCCTGAGAGCAAGAAGGTGTGGGAAAATACCAGAGGACATTTCTCAATGATTTTAAATGGCCGTGTCCACCGCAGGGAGGGGGATGGTTGGTTTTTTTTTTTTTTACAAGTGCTGCCCAACGGTAGCCCTCTGTACTACCCGACTAACAGGCTCCAAGTTCAGCCAGCTGCTGGCACGTAGTGTCACGGGGCTTGAAGTTGCATCTACTTAAAAGTGCTGCGTGCGTGAGAAAGGAGCACTTGTCAGAATGCATTCGGAAGTCTCACAATACAGCAAGCAACCTTTACGTAAGCGCTGAGCAAGGTCGTCCCTTAAGACACAGAGAGGCTTCCAGAAGCTCCATAGCAGATTTCTCAAATGTACATCGGAAAAATAGGACAATCTGACAACCCCACACACACCTACTGGCAGTGGGAGGGCAAAGAAACGCCCCGGATTTGGAATATTGAAAGCCCTCAGAGCAGATAGTAGCTGAGTTAGCCCACTCACAAGTACATAAGGTCCCCAAGACCGGCTCTAGGTACGTAAGGAGAATTGATTCCTAAATCATACTTCTGCATTCGGGAGCCATGGCTGTCAATCAAACATGGGTGACATTTGCATGTCAGTACGGGATGACAAGGTGCCTGGGAAGACGGTCACTTACTACAGGAGGGTGAGACTCTGAAGTGAGAAGCGGGAACGAATAAGAGGACGGAGGGCAAGCAGATAATAACATCCCAGGTGACCCAGAGAGGCCCTGCCGGTGGGCTCCACAGCCCGGATATTTCCTGGAGGCCTCTTCAGCCCCGCTCCTTCTCTGCACCTCTCTTCCCCCCAACCCTCCAGTTCTTTCTCTCCTCGCCCCGCCCATGCCATGCAAAATAAGGTCAAAGGAGCCGATGGGAGGTAACAGATTCATTGACTGTTCTAAGAGGAAGACGAGCAGCCCCTGGAGGTCTTCGTGGGAGAATCAGGAAGGGGACGGCCTGCCCGGCTCTGTGTGGCCCCGATGTTCACCGCATCTTTCCACCCGCGTGGATGCTGAGAAAGCCTTGGATCCTGGAACTGGGAGATGTCCCTTCTGACTTCTCAAGCCTCTAAACTTTGCCTTAGGGTGAAAGGTTTCATAAATGTAGGTCTAGATCTTGAGCATAATTATATGTGTATTTCTGTACATTTTTGTTCTCGTGAGCTACCTTTATTTTCATATTTTTAAGCAGCAAACTTGTAGTAAGATCTCTCCTGGCTGTAATACCTGTTTTCTTAACACATCTTTTTGGTCGCTTCTCAAAAGTCATCTTTCTTTTGGAGGAGAAAATGGCATGATATGATAACAGCAAGGGAGGCTAATGTATTGCTGAAATAAATTCTTCTCAGTGCAGCCAGTTACCAAAATCCATTTGGTCTCTTTATTGCTGGGGGAGGGGGTTTTAAAAAGTAGAGGGTTATAAATAAATTCTCATCAAAATTTCAACATACACAGAGCTGGCTCCTGGAAGGAAGCTTGTCATATGGAGGGACCCAACAGGGGTTAGTACGAACCCCGGAAAGGTAGTCTCTAACAGGTGGAGAAACTGAGTCAAAGAGTGGTAATAGAATAAGGGCCATCTTATGATCTTGCTGTCTATTCAATATTAATATATCTATCCTCCCCCTCTAAGACTGGTGGTTATTAGTATTAGAAATTTAGATTCTTCTCTTTCCTCTTCCCTCCAATTTCACAGTCAAGTTGGAGTTTGCAAGTGAGTGCCTCTCACCTTAACACTCTGCTATTTAGAAAAGGGCTCAATAGTTAATGTCCATAACAAAAGCATCATCCCCAACACACCAGAGGCAACCCCAGATTTCCTCTAAAACACACATACATTGGTAGTAATAAATATTTGGCTTTTTAATGAAATAATTTCAAATTGTTAATCTCCTTCCTGTCTTCTAGAAATACCCCATTGTAAGTTTTGGGAGCAATCCCTTTTTCATTCCCCCAAGACTTTCAAGGATGATTTGGTAGTAGACAAATTTATATAGTTAGTTACAGTCACTTTCTACTGTTTGAATTTCACAGAAAGCTCTCTGGAATGTTACTCATGCTTCGGCTCTTGCTCTGACAGTTTGAATAAACCAACTGATATGACATATTACTCATCCTCTTTATATGTATATAATAATAGGATATGTGTCAATTAAAAATATTTAATTTTCACTAGTTCTCATTGGAGACCAAGTTTTCTCTCATATCTGATATTAATCTTGGAAATGGCCCTGGAATCCCATTTTTTTCTGGCATCTCCAAATCACCATTTCTTTTTTCTTTCCTTCTCTCTTTCTTGCTTTCTAGCTTTCTTTCTCTTTTTCTTTCTTTCTTTCTTTTCTTTCAAGTTATTGAGACAGTGTCTCTCTTTATAGTTCAGGCTGGCCCTGAACTCACTACATAGCCCTGGCATGCCTCAAACTTGCAGCAATCCTCCTGTCTCTGCCACCCGAGTGCTGGTGTTACAGGCATGAGCCCCCATACCTGGCACTGTGGTATGTGGAACCCGGGCATCAAACTCAGGACCTTGTGCTTGTGAGGCAGACACAGGAACCACTGAGCTAAATCCCTAGCCCTCCAAACCATTTCTTAAGAGAATACCCTACTCTACATTCCCACCCCTTCAGCATCCAGGACCTTTCAGGTGAAGTAGCCCAATCCAGAAGCCCATGCTGGGGGCTGAGTGGGACTCCTGAAAATTCCATCTTCCCCCTCCTATATCTGTCACTTATGAAGCGTTGAGTAGATCCTAAACCCACAACTCCCTGCAGAAGTGCACAACTCTCTATGAGTCCTTGCTAAGCACGCACTGGGCCCCGCAGCTGACCCTGGGCTCTTACTCGGCAAACACATACTTAGTCATGAGAATGATTTCCAAATCCAGCAGCACTTCAACAGAAATAGCATCTCTTCTAAGAAATAAAGAATTACCAAGTTAACAATTCAAGGGCTAGCCAGAGAAACAACCATAAAAAAAATATGGAAAATTAGGACTGGGTTGGCTAGCTATTTATCTTTTAATTTCTTGGTCTTTGAGACCATATACTTTTTTGACTGAGTAATTTCAGATTTCCAGTCAGGAAGAGTCTGCTTGGCATTATGTAGGGAACTAGTATGTCCTGTGGTTTCTTTGAACCAGGTATGTCTCAATCTGGATCCTAACTTCTTCATTTAGTAACTGAGAAAGTTGCTTAATCTTCCTTTTTAATTTCCTTCTCCAGAAAATGGGAATAACACACCTACCTAAATTAAATCACAGGGTTATTGTGAGGACTACATAAGTTAATACATATAAATAAAATGATAATGAGCTCTTAGTAAGGGCCCAGTAAAAGCCAACTTGCCTCTTGCTATATTGCAGGATTACTGAGCAGGATATGTATCCCCGAATTGTGTGGTAGAAATGAGACTTAGCACAAGAACCTAAAGCTAAGGGTTTAGGCTGAAGACTGATGGCATACAGTAGACAATAAGTATTACAGATTTAGATAAAACTAGAAATAACATGAAAGCATTCCCAAAGAGTCGCCTGCATACTCTACTATACTGTAAGTCAAAGCCAGGCAAAACTCAAAACGGGGTTCACTTTATCTTGCTCCAAAGTAACTAAGTGAAGTCCCATAAAATCAAGATCACTTGAATTCCTTTGACCAAGTGTTTAGAGTAAAAGCTAATATAAGTTGCTTTTCTATCCTCTGGAAAGTCCTACAAGTCAACAAGTTTGGGTGTATTTGTAAATGATTGAGGCAGTCATTCAACAACTGCTCCTATGGATGATAATTCTACAGTAAGCAACTGACAGAGAGGACTGCTTTTATAATCAGCCAACAAAGCAATCACTGCATGAGACACAAAAATCATGACCATATCCAGTAAGATCTCCTCAAAACAAAACTCTCCACAAAAGAGAGGGATGTGGAAAGCTAGCTGATGGTTCTGTTGTCACAAATTATCAAACAGGCAAATGGGAGGCTGCAGCCAGCAATCACTGAAGACTTGGTTACAATACGTGGCTTCACATTCTAGCGATAACAATAAAAAGATAACATCTCCATAGAGATATATTTTGTACATAGCGCAGGGAGAATGTTAATCCTTCACCCTTCCTGATGGAAAGCTGAAGGAAAATCACTCTGAAGGAAGTCTGAGGAGTCAGCGAGTCCTCTTAGGTTGTCCTTATAAGAACTCAGTTCCAAAGGAAATAGAAACAATCAAGAAACGAAGAGTAGCTGCTGTTAGGTTGCAAGACATTTCAAGCAAAAGATACCTTGTAGGCACATGACTGCACTGACCTGAGCCTTCTTCTTCCGTGAGTGTCACCCCACTGTGACACATCTTTCTACATGAGCAAATACCATGCCCCTTGCATCCCTGTATGCATATAGGCACACCAGGCACTCCCCAAGGCAGGCAGGCACCCCCTCAGGCTTAGTTCTCAACTAAATAAAAATAGATAGAGCTCAGCACCTCAACCCTCAAATAAATTAATTGTGAAGGTTATTTTAGATTTGTAATAGGCTCTGGGGAGGGGAATGGAGTCAAATATGATCCATTGTAAGAAATTGGATGCTGCAATATAAATAGTTATAAACCACACTGCAATGTTTTCCAATGAATGTAGCATAACAATCTATTATTTAGTTCATTAATGACTTTATCATTGACTGAGATGGGAGATTTGATAGGTCCTACTTAGATCAGATTTTTGTGTTGTCATTTTTCTGTATAGCTCAAAATGGGAACATTCCCCCTTGACAATAAACACAGAAGGTTCTATTTTTTCAGTCAATCCTTCTAATCACATATCAGTGGAGAGGAGGCTTCTGAATATAAGCTAAGGAAGTGCTAAGCATCATGGGTTTTTCTGCCTTTTCCTGCCCAGTGTTGCTATGTTGGGATCATTCTAGCAATCCAGCAATTTCAGACAGGAAGAACAGAAGCAGTGTTGTTTACTTTCTTAAAAGGAGGCACTTTTGTGAAAGTTAGAAAATGTTACTTTAAGGAATTTTTTAACATGTCTATCATCCAATAGTGACCATAATATACTTGTTCACATCTGTGGGTATATCTCCCATGATATATCATATAATTACACATGTATGCATTCTACATGTATATGTAATTTCTTTTACATATAATGTTATGGACTTGTTCTTTTGGATGGACAGAAGCTCCCAATGGCTAGGTGAAGGACAAGTATTGGCTGTCTATGGTATTATCTTTTTGTCCAAATCCCCACAATATGATTTCAGTACTCCAGTACCCATAACCATATATTTATTCTACCATGACCCAAAAACCATGCAGCCACTTTCCCTAGGGCTAAGAGTGGCATACGCTTGGTTCTTGTTTAACAGCTCTAAAGTAGAAAGGGGGGTGATGAAGGACCTAGCTAAAAGCAATTGTGAGAGAAGAGTATTTCTCAGGAAAAAAAAATTATCATGCATTAAGTCTAAACTACATAGTCAGCTTTCCCTTCAGAAATTCTGACCAGGATTACAGGTTATAAACTAATGTTTTATAAATTTTTAACTGCACTAGTTAGCATGAATTCTCAGAATAAATCATTTCTATTATCTTTTCATTAATGTGTTCCATTTAATTCAATTCAATTTAATTTAGAACATGCATAAAGTGGACTGAACTTTGCCACCTACTTCCTTCCTGCCATCTTTCCCATCTCCTTGAGCAACTGCTCAGAACCTATGACCGCTCTGCTCAGAAATAAGGACTTACTCATTGTTCCTGGTAAGAAAGGCTATCTGCCTAAGCACAGAATGCTAGATCTTTAAGACAATTGAGATGCATCTTTACATTTACAGTTTTGATTACATAATTTGGTCCTCTCATTCACTCCATTCTCGAATTATTAGTTGACCATGCTGTAGATGGCCTTGCCATTTCCGGTTTTGTTCTTACCATTTCTGGTTTCGTTCTTACTATTCCCTCTATCCTTTCAACTCACTTCTTCCTTATTCTCCCTCCTCCTCTTAATACCACTCCCTCTGTCAAGGCCCTGCTCCGAAGCTGCCTCCTTTGCTCTCCTCCTAACAGCTCCCTATTGCCTTGTGGCCCTCATTCCCATCCACAGGCTCTTCTCTGGACCTCCCAAGCATGTAGAGTTTTCTTCTTTTCCAATACTTCTACATTGTCCTTCATGACAGGCTCTGTCCTTTCTCTATAAATTGAGAGAACTCTAAGTGTTATCATGTCTGTCCTTCTACCTTGGATCACAGTTCCAGAGGCTTGAAAGGCCAAGGGTAAAACCTCCCCATCTGTTCAGCATCTGGTGAGGGGCTTTTGTGGCATAATCCCATGGTGGAAGACAAAGGGGTAGAACAGAGAGAGAAGGGAAGGAAGCCAAACTCATCCTTTTATCAGGAACCTACTGTTATAATAATGAACTCAATCCTATGATAATGGCATTAATCCATTCTTGATTTAATCACCTTTTAAAGTGCCTACTCTCGACACTGCAACATTGGGGATTTAGCTTCCAAATCATTGGGGGTAGCACCATCTTGACACTCCTACAGCAGGTGCTGAAACATTTTCAGTGGGGATTAAATACATGTTTGTGGACTGCTAAGTTAAAAACAAGCAACACAGCTTTTGAAAGAATGCTCAGAGTTGTGAAATCAGGACATAATGAGCAATTTTAGCCTAGAAACCAGATGTTTCTAAAACCTAGATACCCAAAAGACTGACCAATCTTTCAACTCTCTCATAAAGGATAGATTAAGAACCAGATTGGCATCAATTCAATATTTTTTTAAAAAGCAGATAACAAGTTAGGGCTGGGGATTTAGCTCAAGTGGTACATACCAACCTTGGACACACAAGGCCCTGAGTTCGATCCCCAGTACTGCAAAAAATAATTTTAAAAATTGCAGATAAGAACTGAGAAATAACCTCTGCAAAAGTTGGAGTATAACATGCATCAGGGCATCAGGTATTAGACCTGACATGTGTTCACTGTGGAGGAAGGGATCTTGCAGACAAATTGGTATTTAGTCCCAGTTCTAGCAGTTTTAAAATATAATTAGATCTTTTTCAGCTGTTACCTTTTCAGAATACTTTATGCCATGTATGTGGTGAGCAACAGAAATCCATTGTGATCCTGATGGGGACAAGTGAAAGCCTCAGGGGGGGTTGACAAAAGGTGTACACACAAACCACTGTGTGCCGTATGGGTCCCTTATGAGGTTTTTTACCTCTCTCATTTAAGATTTGTAGAAATATATTTTGCTATATCCTACTAGCTGTAAGAAATAGAAAAGTATAGTTATTCTATATTTTAGTTCTTTTAAATTTCAGTTACTGCCAAAGAAGTATTTGAAGTTTTTGGCAAGAAAAAAAAGAAATAAAATAGTTCATTTAAAATGAAAATAAAAGAACGAGAGCTGTATGATTGAAAGAAGGCCAGGGAGAAAGAATTGCACTACAATACTATGTCAATATCTATAGAACTTTCTGAGTTCCATTTAAAACAATGTAATGGATAACAGCTAATGGGTAGCTTTACAGAAATTGAAATGTTTCTAAATGAAGAACTAAAACAACCCAGTCTCGCATAGCTTACCCCTCCCTAGCACGTCTTGAAATTTATTCAAAGAAAGTTGACATGCCAAACAAGAGGCAAATATTACTTCCAGAAAATACACAATTAGCAACAGCAGAATGGGTGAGATAGATCAAAGAGCAGAGAGAGAAGTTTAAATCAGAAAGGGTGACAACTTGTTTTCAAATAAAAAGCAAAAGTATAAATACTAGCACTGGAATGAGGAGGTTCAGTTAGAACAAATGCAAATAAATTCCACATTTTTTTCTTTTTAGTATGTATCTTGAAAATATCAGTCAAATGTGACTAGCTACAGAAAATAAAAATAGTTAAACCATTTGACAGATTTGTTCCCAAGTCATGCCTACAATATTTTGACCTGTGAATTACTATAGATATAAACGTGTTACTACTTACATTATAAAAACACAACCTTGGGCGACTAAGTCACATCAAAATCTCTAGTTTTAAAAGCAGAAAATTATCACATGTTATTTGATATCAATATTCATAAACACTGGGAACTACATAGATACACTCCCCAAAAAATCCTCACAACTATATGGGCCCCTGTGAATCTGTAAGTACTTCTCTTCTTACTACAGATATTAGCCTTAACCTTGCATTTAAGGCCAATTTGTTACTTATAATTAGAATACCTATTTCAACACCAGCAGCTCCTTAATTTAGTTTAGTAAGTCATTGCATAATTACACACAATCTGCAAAACACAGACAAGTATATTCAAGGTAAAAGCATCACAGGACTCTTGAGACAGTCAATGAATTTTCTTAAGATTTTTGAGCATGCAGTGTAGGACGAATTCTAATGAGTCTCAGCTCCTCTTAGATCTACACACAAATATAGAAATATGTATTGTGAAATGCAAATGAATCTGAAATGGGTTCAGGGGATGATAATGCTGTCCCTGCGATGGGTGCATTAATAGCCATGACCAGAATCCACTCAGAAGGTAACATTCTTCCAGCAGCAAAACTGCTCTTCCAAAGTGATAAACAGGACACAGCATAGAGGGAGGAATAAATACTCTTACACACACACAAAAGAGAATGGAGCTGGGAAGATAAAAATGCCAGAATAAATACAAGTGGTTCAACTAGTCAGAAAATGTGAACAAGAGAGAAGAGTTGCTGATTTCTTTTCTTTGAGGGAAAATTTTACATATCAGCTTTCTCAGAATAACTCAGGTTTCAAATATGGCCATACATCTTAGTTCACCCATTAAATCTCTTCCTGGTCAGAAAGATTGTGAAGTATTGCGGGTATATCTGAAGAACAAGAATCTTTTTGAAGTAACAATGACAGTCTTTGTCGGTGCAGTTAGGACCAATCCCTAAGGAAGAAGATGAGGAACAGTAAGATTTGCCATAGGATCGTGTGCCCTTTCCTTCCACCTCCTCAAAATCTACTCTTACCCTCACTCTGCTCTGTGGTGGGATGATAAACTGTGGTCCTTCATAGTCATCAGGAGCTTGATGGATGTGTACTGGGAGGGGGAGCCAGGAGGGAGACAACTCCAAATTAAAATCTTCACTGCTTTCTTGGCCAGAAGATTCATTTCTCCTGTCACCCCCTCCATAGCCTCCACCCTTTGCTTGCTGACTATTAATTCTGGAATCATTAGTGATTTAATGTTAAGCCACAAATGCAAGCATTTTAATTATTGGTTTGTGTAACATTTTTTAATTTAATGTAGGAGAGAGTTTAATCTAAACTGAGTCCCCCAAAATGAAGTGGCCTCTTTATGGTAGACAGTGTATTTGAAAGGGATTTGAAGTCTTTGTGAGGAATTTATCTGCAATCACATAGCTCAGTGTTAAGGGAGGACTGAGGTATACAAATACTGACTTAAGTAAAATGTGCAAGACTGAAGTTGGAAAATTTCTCATGAAAATGGGAAATTACAGGATTTTCTCAAGGACAGTGGTGAAGAGACCATCACACCTGACACAGGCAAGAACAGCTTGATAAAGAAAATGAGTTGATTGGCTTTAGGGAAGGTCTTGGGTTTGAGAGTTGTTAGCTTGTTTGTTTTAGTTTTTCATAAAATTGGCAAAATGTTAAGTATATGTTACTACTGTTAAATTGAGAAGTAAAGACTTGGTAAAGCCAACCTCCTTTCAGTTCTGTGGTTTGTGATAACTCTGTATGAAAGGTTACATGCATATATTTGCAACAAGACAGATCTTACCACCTTTGTTCTCATAGCATTCATGCCAGCACCTGAGCACCCAGGAAGTACTCTTTTTTTCTTTGAAATGAGTAAAGAGAAATATCTGTGTTGAATGTTCTCTACTAAAAGTAAATATCAAAGCACAAACGGTGCTTGCCATAAAATGAAAACTCCCAGACTGTATCAGAGACACCTTTTCCAGGACAGTGGACCAATACTGTTGAGGTACTCTTGTTCACTGTAAATTCTCGCTCTCTGAGATTGTTGGGATGGGCTACCCAGGGCCATTTTGTCCTCAAGGACCCGGCAGTGACCTCCTTGGCACCCACATTTGGCTCAGTAAACTCTTGTCTCAACACAGACCTGTTGGTCCACTTTGCTAATTCTTGAGACTTTGAACAGTTTTATTTAATTTTAGTTAAGTTAAATTTAAATAACCAGAGATGATGAATGGCTGTGTACTAGATGATGCAGTGTGATGATGAAAAGAGCTATTTTTCTAAACTGGGTGTTGGGGTGCAGACCTCTAATCCCCACACTCTAGAAGGCTGAGGCCAGAGGATCGCAAATTTAACCCCAGCCCTGGCAGCTTAACCAGACCCTGTCTTGAATTTTTTTTTTTTTAAAGGCTGAAGGTGTAACCCAGTGGTAGAACACCTGCTTAACACAGGTTCAACCACCCAGGATCACAAAAATGGATTATATTTCTGCATGGCAAGAAAGCATAAGAGAAAACTGACTTAATCCTAAGCAATGAATACCACATGCTAGCATAATCAGAAGTTTGCCATCCCTGAAACCAGAAACCTGCTCAGCTTTTCCAGTCTGTGTTTGGCTGGACCTCGTGCATTCTAATTGTCACTACTGATATGGGCATACCTCTCCTCTAGGTTACCATTACCAGGGACTTTAATGAGTGTGACTTATTTCATGTATCTAAGTGATTTCAATGCTTTTACTCCATCAATTCTTCCTCTGAAATTATCTTTAGTTTTGTATTTTTCTCCCTCCAATTGCTTTCTAAAGCAGGTCTTCATGACCACATGCTGGCGCCCTCATAATAGCTTCCTGCATGGTCTCCTGGTCTCTAGCTTGTCCCAGTTCTCATTTTACATACTGAGTTTAGATTTTTCTTCCCAAGAGACCGGCTCATTGCCCCTCCATTTCCCAGAAGCACTCAGGCACTCTGTGGCTAGTTGTCTCTGTATAAATCTCTAACTCCAAACTTCGTACTGAGTGCACTTTAGGTATGCAAATGACCTTCATTTCTATGGCTAGTGGGAAAAAAAAAATCCCCTGCACCACCTAGAACTATTTCTTTGCTTCTCTGAACATTTCTCATTCATGTTTTCAGCCTCATGTCTCTGCTCCTTGTACCCCACCTGAAAATCCTTGAAGACCACCAGCTCTGATGAGACACTTTCATAAAAAAACATTTGCTCAAATTTTATTTTGCCATACATGTCTTCTCTAATCATTCTATAACACTGCTCCATCAACCAAGATTACAGAATCTGTCTTCCTTTGTGGTGGTGTTATGGGTTGAATTCGGTACCCCTACCTTAGTCATATGCTGAAGTGTTAACCCTCAGTACCCGAAAATATTTCCCATTTCAAGATAGGGTACTTCAGAAGAGTGACTGAGTTAAAATGGGGGCCCGGAGGATATGGCCTCTTTGAACATGATTGGAGTTCTTAGGAAAGAGGACATCAGGACAGACACACATCCAAAGGGTGCCCTCTGTGAAGACCCAAGAGGAAGATAGCCATTGTGTGTCAGAGACAGAGGCCTAGGGTGAATCCTTCTCTGCAGCCAGACTGGGACGCCTTGATCTCAGATTTGCAGCTTCCAAACTGTGGGAAAATAAGTTCCTATTTTTTAAGCCATCCAGTTCATAGTACACATTTATTGCGACTCTAGCACACCAGTGTGGATATACGTGTCGCTCTTCAATAGTTTGCTGGTGTATCCCCCCACTAGACAGTGAAATTTGTAACAGCAGAAACTTAGCTTGTTCATTGCTATAGCTCCTATGGGGAGAAGTGGGTGGCACATAATAGGTGTTTCATAAACAAAGCTTAGAATGCCATTCTATGGGTAGAGATGGGTAGAACCAGGTGTATAGAATGGTATTTGGGAAAAGGGAGCAATTTAGTAAAAACTTAGCCTTTGTTGGTAATCCAGGTAGTACTTTGGGTGGCAGTGGCTCACTAAGTCTTTAACGAATGAATAATCAGTGTGTCCATGCTGTAGGACACCCATCAACAATTCCCCTTCTCTGAGGATCACCTCACTTTGAGACCCCTCCCAGGCTCCTCTATGATGGAGAGGGCAGAGGTGGAAGGAGGAAAGATTGTGCCATGTGTCTCTCCACTTTCTGCCTCTTGGGCACAGTATTGCAGACCACAGATGGACACTGTGCCACATAGATTACTTCTTCCCGGAATTTGGTGAGGACCAAAGGATTCATGCAGGCTCTAGTGGCTGCCAAGATTTATCTCCTACACACAGGCAATAGAAGGGGGCAACAGATGCCCATCTTACGGAAAGAAGAAGGAATGTATGCAGTCAGGTAGAGAGAATCAGCCGTAGGAGCCCTGGGGGCTCTCCAGGAGCCACTTCTGGTTCTGCCTTTCCTTTTCACTTGACACTCCTTGTATCTATTCCTCCGTTCTTGCTTAAATTGGTTTGAATTTATTCCTATTGTTTGGAAAAGACACCTGACAAAACAAAGCTATTGATTCATCCCTGTGGGGTTTTTTGTTGTTGTTGTTTTGAGAAATAAGGGTGATTTCCTTCACCGAAAGATGTAAACTCCTCTTCCCCTACTCACCTTCCAGTCACCAATAAAGGCCGATTTACTTTGCGCTAATTTAGGAACCCACCCCATGCATCCCTGAGCAAGCAAGCAGTGTTGGACAGCATTTCTTGCAGTTCTTTCCAAATTGAAGATGGTACACCTGTGCTCCCAAATCTACCAGGAGCACTCAACGTTTTTAAAATCTCTCTCTTTCTAAATTGCCTCATAAATTCTCCCTGTTTTCAGGATCACCTTTCTGAACTATCCTAGCGGAGATCAACTCAGGTGGTTACCCGAGCAGTGCCAGGATGGTAAATCCGAAACTCTAATGAAGTTCATTACGGAAAGGAAGACATTCATTTCTCTCTTTGCTTCTTGTGTTCAGTGCGAGGAAAAGGTGAAGAATCGGAAGCACGATCTGAAGTTAAAGCCAAATTGCCCAGCGATGACGAGAACCCTCGTTCTCTGACCCCCACAGATCACCCGATGGGAGGCGGCTGCCAAGAATCAACATGGGGCTGCACAGGTCAGGTCCCAGCAGAAATGTGGGTTGGTGGTCAGCGGGGTTCAGTGAGAAAAAGAACCAAAGGGCAGCAAGGGGAGAGATGCATTAGAATGCAGGGGTCCAAGACAACAGTGAGAAGTTCCATTAAACGAATCAAACTGGGCACAGGGACCTTGTGCTCCCTGAGAATGCAATGTGCAAACAGACTTGGACCAAGTGGGGAAGAGCAAAAGACTCCAGCCTGAGGGAACAGCTTGCCCAAAGCCCCCCTTGCCAGTGGAACTGCCAACCCCCAGGGATAGAAGGAAGGTCAGTCAGGCAAGTGTCCCGCAGGGTGAAGGGCAGAGAGGGATCATTCTCAAGGTTCTGGGACGCTCTGGTAATGTGCAGCCCATTGAGGAATCTTCCTTTTTGTTTACAGAGAAATGATCCTTTAAAAACCTTAAAGACTAGGGCCACAGATTTGGTTCAGTGGTTCCAGCACCTGCCTAGCAAGTACAAGATCCCTGGTTCGATCCCCAGTAACAACATACAATACTGGGCATGGTGACTCATGCCCACCAGCATCAGTACCACATTCTACAGTGCTGGGCATGGTGGTTCATGCCTGTAATCTCAGCACTTGGGAGGCAGAGACAGGAGGATTGCTGAGTTCCAGGTTTTCCTGGGCTACATAGTGAGCTCAGGGCCAGCCTGAACTACAAAGCGAGACCTGTTTCAAAAAACAAAAATTTAATGGACTATTAGGGACAGTTAACCCCTCAAGAAAGCAGAAAACAGTTTCCATATATTTCCTCCCCTCTCCTCATGCACAGGCCCTCCTGTGAATAACAACTTTGCATTAGTGTGGTACATTTGTTAGAATCCAGGAACAAATACTGACCCATTTCTATTAACAAAGATCCAGAGTTTACACCAGAGTTTGATCTTTTAAGATCCAGTTCATGAAGTCAGTGTCATGCACTGAATTGTGTCTCTAAAATTCACATGCTAGGTAACCCTGGTATTTTAGAACGTGACCTATTTGGAAATAGGGTCAGACAGAGGGAGTGAAGCTGAGGCCATTCTGGAGTGGGGTATAGTCCTTAATCTAATATAACTGATCTTTATAACAATCTTTATAAGAATTTGGGCTGCAAGGCAGGAATATGTGCGAGAAATGCCACGTGAACCATCTACAAGTCAGGGAGAGGGGTCAGGAGCAAACTGCTTCTCCATAGCCTTACAAAAGTACCAATCCTGCTGAGCCCTTGACCTCAGACTTCCACCCTCTAGGATTATAACATCACACACTTCACCTTGTGTGTGGTACATTGTTACAATACCCCTAGCAAACTAATAAACTGTGAAGACCCACTTTAAGGAAGTGCACCTAACTTATTCAGCCAAGCATTTTCCAATATTTAAAATCAGACCCTTTTTATTTTCCTACCAACTACCAGCTTTCTATAGACCAGCACTTTGTAGGCTACACTTTGGGAATGTGGAACTAGAATATAAGCTCTAGGAGGCAAGGAATTTGCTTTCACTATCTGAAATAGTACCTGGCAGTCGACACACATTTGTCAAGTAAATGAACTGAGCAGGAGACTGTATGTGGTTCCTTATACACATATGTGCTATCCGTGTTCTCCTTAGGTGATCCCTTTACAAGGGTAACTGCTTTCCTCAGATAAAAGGTGACATTCACCACCTAGATTTCCTTTACTTTCTACACAAAATTCATGGGGAATTGGAATGAGCACCACGCTTAACCAATGCAAGGCTGGTGCCTGTATCTTCAGCAGGACTGAAAAATGGCACATGACATTTGGCAATTCTTCTCTTTCTAAACTCCATAATTTCTCAGTTATTTTTAAAGCTACCTAAGGGAAAGGAACCGCAGTGAGCAAACAAATGGCAGCTCTTTCTCGCCGTGTTCCCTAGGGAAGTGAGTCTTTGGAACACTGGGGCCTCTCGCTGGGTTTGTACCAGATAACTGTATTCTCCAAAGTCGTGCGCAGGCATCTGTAGAGTGCTGCTTGGAGGAAATGTCCTATTCCCTGGTGTCAGGTCTATCAAATACCAGGGAAAAATGAAAAGTGAACATCTCCTTTCTGCCTAGTTTCAAAGAACATTTCTGAGATGTTTTTATTAATACATTTTTGCAGTGCATAAAGTTTACATTCCTTGTGTGGAGTTGATCCATATACTTGGCATATCTTCTTTTCTTTTTCATTAATCTCCTCCTCCCTCTTTCCATTTCGTGATCCCCTTCTCTTTAGAGAAAGATCTACTTGATTGCTTCCCCTTATATGTCTTTTATTTTGCCCTTTATTTATAATTTGAGTTTCTCACATAAGAGAAACTATGCGATATTTGTTCATCTAATTTCTTTCCTTTAATGCTATAGTCTCAGATGGTTTTGTTTTCCTCAAATAACTCCAATTTATCTTTATGGAAGAGTAGTACTGCATTGTGTGTAAATACCACATTTTCTTTATGTATTCATCTGCTGATAGACATCTAGGCTGCTTCCAGGACTTAGCCATCATGAATTATGCTGCAATAAACATGTGTGTGCATGAATCATTATAATATTAATTATATTATAATTAATTTTTGGCAAGATATTTAGAAGGGACCTAGCTGGGTCAAATGGAATTTCTAGCTTTAGTTTTTTGAGGAATCTCCATACTGCTTTCCATTGTGGTTGTACTGGTTTCCATTCTCAACAGCAATAGAGACAGTTCTTTGTTCCTCTCAGCCTCACCAGCATTTGTTCTCATTTGATTTCTTGGCGACATCATGAGATATTTGAGAATAACAATATCTGTTCTGGTTTTGGTTTTGTTTTTTGGCTTTTTTTCCCCACTGTAGGATTTCACCCAGGCCTGGGGAATGCTAAGAAAGTACTGTAATAATGAAGTACGTCCCACCTTTCTTCCAGGGGTTAAATAAGCCTTTACATATTACTCTCCATCTGTGATTCTAGGATTATTTTTTTAAGTCAAAGTCTTTCTTAAGCAATTTAAGCAAATGAGTATGTATCATTAAAATGTACATGGGCTAGAGCAAAACACATCATGAAATAAGGTAACTTCTGAGACCGATTTTCTACTGATTTTATTTTTGACTCTACCTGTTGTTGTGTAAGTATGTTGCATTCCCTCTTTTTTTTTTTTTTTTGGTTTCTAAGGGTCTAGTCACCCACAATCCACTACTGGCATGGACTGAAAATAGTAACTGGAAAATTCCAGAAACGAGTTTATAAATGTTAAGTATCTTTTCTTATTTGAGAGCTATAATTATTCTATTTAATCACTCATTACTGTTGTTAACCTGGTACTGTGCCCAATAGTGTCAGTTAAACTTTATCACAGGTCTTTTTGTGTGGGAAGAAACACAATAGCTACAGACGAACCCTTTCAGATATCGGGGGGTTACTGCTTCCCCGATGTGCTGTGAATATAGGCTTATTTCTCCTCTAGGTGCTAATGGACTGGACTTTATATTTTCTCTCACTGGGGAAGGAGGGGTCTTCCTCAATGAATTACTGTTGTGGCTTTGGGCAGAGTCCTTCACTGTAGGTCATCTCAGGTTTCTGGAGAGACTTCCACCCAGGTTGGGGCCCCTCAGGTGTGGACAGTGGCTTTGGGGTTCCCTGTGAGCCATGGTTGAGCAGCAGCCAGTCTTGCAGGAAGATGAGTTTTGCCTGGTGGCAACATGAACCTTGGGGAAGACTTGGTTTTGCCTTTCCCAGTCGAACTTCAGTTCCTCCAGAAGTTCCACTGTACAGATTGACACACGTCAATTGTGCAGGAGTTGGGCACAAAGTGAAGGAAACAATGTCATTTCTTTCTTGGCAGCTTTTCCATCAATTAACTTTTAGTCTACTTTAGGTATCACATCGCATTTACACATCAGATCAGACAGAACTCAACCTTGCTTACAAGTTTACAGAAATTCTAATAACTTCAAATGTGAAAAATGCCAACATTCAAGTAACTTGAATGAGGTAGCCCGAGAAGAACTAAACCTGATAGCCAGTAGACATGGGCTTACACCACGGTGAAGGAAACCATCTTGTAAAAAACTGACAACGCAAAATTGTGTCTCTCCTTCCCTTGCTACATAAAGGAGCGCTCAGTGCTGGCTCTCATGATTGGAGGAGAATGAAAGTTTCCAGAAAGAGGAAAATCACTCATCACTCATTACCTCTGTACTCCGCCCCTTCTCTTTGCACTGAGAGGGACAGGCTGTCATTGCACCTTAGATGAATAACCTCGTCCCAGTCCCTTGGCTTTATCTGAAGGTACTCAGGGAGGACACCGCCTGTCTCCTGGTAAACAAATACACAGGCTTCCAAAGATCATCTCCAAGAACCTAATTTATTTTCCAGCCACCTCGCCTAAACCCAAGGGGTACATGAATCACAGTGAAAATGAAATTACACAGAGCATGTGCTTTTTAAAAATTATAAAAACATTCAGTCACTTGAAAAAAAAACCATGTAGATAGTACTTTATAGATACATAAATATCTTCTCTGTAAAACCATCTCAGTTATTGGAAAGGAAAGAGGTGCCAAGCTTGGGAAATGGCAGCTTCCACCAAACGTGTGAATGAGGAGAAAAGCTGGTTTCTCCTCCCTGCCTCTGTGAATCCTGTATCACTGGGAAAAGGCTGTCCTGTTTCTCTTTTCACTCTCCACTTAGAAGCGCCGCAGCCAGATTTCCTGCCTAGGAAAGAGAGATGGGCGAGAAGCGAAGCGTAAGCGTCTGCTTGGCGCGCGCTTGTCAAAGTGGGTCGAAGCACGTATCTTTCCCCCAAGGCCCACATCTTCTCTTCACAAAGAATAGAGGAGAAAAACAGCATTAGTTCACTGGTTTCAAGAGATTAAGGACAGCGAGTGGCTGTTTTAGTTTTTAACTTCATCTTTGATAGCTGGACGTGGATCTTACAATGTTTTAAACACCTAGTACAGACGATGACTTTCTGCTCCTTTCCTGTTCAGCCTGAGTCCCTTTGGCAAGAGCTTGTCTATTTCCCTGAGCTCCTGCAACAACATATGCCAGTGACAATGTTTCTTCTCTATTTCCCCGTTGTCGGCAGCGATGTTGGTAGACTGTTTCTTTGAGCAGCAATGTCTGTTAAAGGAAAGGGTTGTTGACAGCAAAACGTAAGCTCCCTCTGCCGGTTGCGGGCTCCTGTGGGACCAAACGGGAGAGGCCAATGCTTTCACCTGCCTGCCCTGCCCCAAAAGCCTTCGTCATGATGGAGGCGAAGAGGAGCCCATGAACACAAGGCCTCAGACAGCCCAAGGGCCAAGGGCCGGAGACAGGCCCTCTGAGGATGCTGTCTGGGGTTCTGCAGCAGAAGTCTGTGATTCTGGACAGTGTTAAATTAGAAGTTTTATCATTCTGAAAGGGACAGATGGCAGACCTACCCTAAAATAGCTTTTCTGGAAGGGTAACACATGGTAAATTGCATTAATTGTAATAATTGCTTTTTATGCCATGATAAAAACTGGCAAAGACCTTCAAAGATCTTCTAATCACGGCAAATTAGCACAGCTCTTTGAGCAGTGACAGAGCGTCAGATTCAGGGCGCTGGCTTTTGTTTAGAGACTGCAGTCAAAAAGCGCATAGGAGCCACTGGCTCGGGGAAGCGATGGGCAGCTGAGGCTTTGGATCTGGCACAGGCTGGAGGAGTACTGAGTCCAATCTGGGAACGGGACGTGGGTGTTTCCGGTAGGCAGTTATCTGGTGACTTCAACAGCCAGGATCCGGAGAAGTCTCCTCGTTGGGTAAGGAGGACGTGATGCCGCTGCTGCTAGCACAGAGTGTGGAGGGCTGGACTTCCGGTCTCCCGGCTGTACTTGCTTCTGTTATCTGATCATGTGCCTCAGCTTGGCTCACAAATGACCGCTACATGCTTATGTGGTACTTAGATGTGTCCAAGGACCAGGCACCGGCCCCTGGTTCTAGAGGCAGTGGAACCTTTACTGGGTGAGGCCTACATGAGAGAAGTTGAGTCTTTGGGGGTGCCTTTCCCTCCTCCGCCTCCCAGACTCGTAAACGGGCCTCCTCTGTCACCCACTCCCACCATGATGTCTTACTCCACTATCCAAGTGAGAGATCCAAGTAACCATGGAATAGAGCTTTTGAAACTGTGAGTGAAAATATGCCTTTCCACTAGCCAGGGGCAGGGTGCACACCTGAACCCAGCACTCTGGGATTCAGTGAAGGGGGAACACAAGTTTAATCCCAGTCCTAGCATACAGTGACTTAGATAGAGGCTGTCTCGAAATTTAAAAAAATAATAATACAAAGGGCAGAAAAATATGCTCAGGATGAAGAACTTCGGTTCTTTCGCCTCTGCCACAACTAAGTAACTAAAGTATCTTTCCTCCTTCTGCATTGATTATCTCAAGTATTTATTGAGGTGATAGGTAGATAGCTAACACACAAACAGTGTCATACAAGAAGATATTTTATTTTATTTTTTTAAAAAACTTTCCAGTTTTTCTTCTTTTTTAACAAAGATTTGTAGGTATTTATTTTAACATACTTCTCTGTCCCAGAGAATGGGAAATGACAGTCTCAGTAGATTAAATCCAACTATCACAAAATAAAACAAAAACCATCTGTGTTGATAAAGTTTTATTGAAATGTAGCCATTTCCTTTGCATTTTGTCTATGAATGTTTTCTTGCCACTGTATAGAGTTTCTTTCATATATATGCAAGCACAAAATTACACCCTAGAACTCTATTTTATTTTATTTTTTGAGACAAAGCCTCATTCAGTCACTAAGTTTCCTGGGCCATAGCTGAATTGCAATCTTTCTGCCTCAGCCTCCCAGAGTGCTAGAATTAGAGACATGTATCACCATGCAAGCTTACTGGGTCAAACTTTTTTGTGCATAGGGTATGCACAGAACTTTAAACATTTGCCATTACTTTAATCTCAATCTTGCAAGATAATTATGTCTTTTTTCTTTGTTCCTTCTAGCAATAAATGCAAGAAGCTCTGTGGAGAATGCACTCGATTTCAGGTACTCTGATAGTGAAAAATACTTCAGTGGAGTGTGGGATGAGAGAGAGTACAGAGCTAACATCATTCGTTCCAGATACCAGTGAGCACTCTGCTGCTGTACTTCATTTAATCCCCACAGCAGTCCTATGAGGCTATGATTAGCTTTCTGTTGCAAATAAGAAATTTGTGGTCCAGACATCTTAGGTCATTTTCTCCATGCTACACAGCTTGTAAGTGGCAGAGCTAATAAGGTGGTCCAGCCCCAGAGGCCTTGTACTCCATGGGCTATAGTTTAAAGAACAGAAACAATTTTGCAGGTAGTCAAATTCCATCCAAGACACCGAGGGCTTTGCTACACACCACCATGTGTTCCAGGTTAAGGCTTAGCCCAGTTTTTCTCTCAAGTTGAAAAGCGAATTTTTCTGTCACATATTTACTATGTAGGTTTGCTGGGTTAAACAATCCCCATTGAAAACATTCAACTCTATACAATATCAGTAGAGCAGCCAGGGACAAAATGCAAATGAAGTGGCTGCATTTCAATAAAACTTTATTTACAAACAGATGGTTTTTGTCCTAGGACAGCTGAATTTGTCCCATGAGACTCTAGTTTGGCAAATTCTGCAACAGGAGATTAAGGAAAATCACGGACCTATTCTGCACAAAGACAAAAAGACAAACATTTGATTAAACCTTGGCATTAAAACAAAAGAGAAGAAAAGTACCCTAAGCATACAGAAACGTTGAGAATTTGAGAGTTCTTGTACAAAATGGGTCTCTGGAAAAGATGTATAAGTATGAATGACAAAGGGGTGTATATGACTTGGCAGAATATAAGTTTGTAATGGAGGATTTGTGCCTAAGTCAACAGTTTATTGCAAAACAACTGCCTTATAAGTACAATTTATTTAGATTTTACTTACTTACTTAAGAGCCTTTTGTTTTCCTCTGTGAACAGTTGGTTTCTCATCACCTCATACAACTTTGATATTTTCCTTTTGTTGCATGAAAAATGTCTATATATGCAATTTTCTCAGGCAAAAGGAAAAAAAGGCCCATGACCTACCATCTCCATGCAGATAAACACAAGGAAGCATGGTATTTTGGAGACAGTGGACTGAAGCTTTGAAGAAAATATTAGACAATGAGGAAATATTTTTTTGTCTTTTGTAAAATCCTGCGGGTGTAATTTTTGCCATTAGTCAAGATGGATGGCACCACACTGAGACATGAGAAATCTTTGAAACACCAACAGCCTAACAAGAATTCTGCAGGGAAATGACGTTGACTTCATTCTTTTTTCCTTGGTCTGTAAGTCGACTATAGTTGATAATGACAGACTGCTGATGAAACATGATTTATAATGTTCACACACACTTGTCCAAGTTACTACATTTATTAGTATCACTGCAGCCATGTGAAATCTGTTCAACATGCTGCTGGATTCCACTGTAACGTCAAGCAATAGTCCCACAGGCATACTTGGGCTAGTTTCTCCTTGGGAGAAGAAACTGGGAGCCGGAAGTGGGAGACCCTTCAATTTCCCTCAAAACGTGGGCATGTCCTCTCTGCAATCAGGATATTTCCTTAAGATTCCCCACATATGGAGAATAAAAAAGTTTAGACTGACACTTTGGGATAAAACAGGTAATATTGCTAAGTGCCAAGCCAAGAGGCAAGTTTGACATTTTGGCTTTTTATTTGTCTGTTTACTGTTTTATGGAATTGAGGCTCAAACTGGGGGTCCCATGCGTGCTAAGCACTAACATTCTACTGAACTTTCGCGACAGCCTGTGATGCAAGTACTTACAAGAGAAAACCAAAAATGTTGTCTGATTCTTAACCAACCTATTCACGTCTAAGGAATAAAGGGACATGGAAGACAGCTTTTGGGCTCTTCTCCAAGGCAGCAGAGTGCAGAGGCTCTGCCCTGTTCTTGCAGTGGAGCTTTCTCAGCATGCATAGTTAGAATGATTAAGGGGGGATAGGGCTGCAGTCTGACTTCAGAAGGCTAGAAAGTAGGCTGGCCAGCTGAGGAGGGAGAGGTGAACTGGGGGTCACAGTGCCCTCTGTCAGTCTGACAGACCAAAGGTTGTATAGAGGTCTCTTGTAGCCTGGAAATGGGCCATGTGAGAGGGTGCTGATGGGAGTAGTCTTCATCCACTCTACGTGGGCTGCACAGAAGTTGAAAAGTCCTCAGTGCTAAGAGACTGGGTGAATCCCAAGTTCACAGGGTTAAGCAAAGAGCCATCGGAGACCAGCAGGAAGAGAGATGCATTCTCTGCCCTTAGGGAACTGGACCTGGGAGATCCTCAGCCCTGAAGATAACTCCAAAGAACCCACTGAAATGCACACAAGTGAAAGAATTCATGAAACTAGTCTTGAAAAGCATGCAGCCAACCTTGAGCAGCACCATCCAGGTAAGATCTTTCCTGTCATATCCCGTACCTGCTCTTGGTGGTTGTGCCTTCCCTGTGTTGCCTAGTGGAGGGGTCAGACCAACACTTAGCAACATGGAGGAATAAAAGGAAGAAAGTAGAATAGTGATCAGAGTAGACATTAATCACACCCCCTCCCTTGACTAAGCCCATTGAGTTTGAGTTAGGAGAAGGAAGAGAAAATTAACTTTGATCAGCTTAAAAGTATTGACTCTGACATCAACTTGACACGCTGATCACAACATTATTACCATGTGTGATGGCACAGGACTGGGTAGGCACAACAAGGTCAGCCACTGTTGTCACCTAATATAAAGAACTAAGTAGTTCCACTGATGAAATTCAGGCAAAAGGGAAAAGGAAAAGCAAATTCTGATTTAGTTCTCTGTGTGTGCCCATCCTGTATCTGGTTGCTCAGAACATTTTTTAAATTTGCAAATATTATTCTTTTGTTCTTTTCTTCATTGCTCATCATCTCAGGGCTATAACAGCAGAATTAAAAATCAGGCCTCCAAATCCAACACCCAGCATCTGCACTAAAGAGTTTTTTCCCCCTTTAGTGTGGACAGGGTTTGTGAAAACAATGGAATATTCACCCCTACAATCATATTATGCTGTGCAGGCCACTGCCTAGAAAGATAGGCAGGGAAGAGTCTTGTGCTGGCTTTTAAGCACTGAGCTGCCATGTTGGAATTGGGTCATGTGGCTAGACCTGGGGGTGGCCTCTCAGGACCTTACATACTCCATAGCCAGCAAGAAAACTCAGTCCTACAACTTTAGGGCGATAATCTTGTCAGTGAGTGGGGAAGAGGAGCAGACCCTTGAATGAGATCACACTCTTGGCTAGAGCCTTAATTTCAGCATGTGGGACTGAGTAGCAGACCTAGCTAACCTATCTTGAGGCTTATATTTGTGGCAAATATCAAATCATAAATATGCATTGTTTGAAGCCTTCATCTTTTAAATTTCTTTTTTATTTTTGGTACCAGGGATTGAACTGAGGACCTTAAGTTTACCAGGCAGGTTGTTGCAACATTGAGCTAAATGTTATTAAGCCTCCGTCTTTATAGTAGTCAGTTATAAATATGGAAAATTAACTTAAGACAGTTGATTCTGAGATGCCACTTTCCCAGGCTCCCATGTCAAGGCCTCCAGATTCATTCAGCCACTGGGAGGTGTTGCAGAGAAATGGGGATCAAAAGAGGCAGAAACCAGGCATGTCCCCCTCACTCTGTGCCATGATGGCCTCTGGGACAGTCACTGTGTTTGGTGGTTCTGGCTTCCAACAGGTGACAATCAGGCAAGAACTGACTCCCTTCACCCTCCTCTCTTCTGGTGGTTTAAGATGTCAGAAATTGCAATCAGCAAGATGGAGAAGTAGGAAAAACAAAGCTAGGGGTAGAAATTAGAGGCTATTAATAGAAAAGAAGCTCAGAATACCTTGCTCCTCCCTATAGGCTGCAGTAATCTGCCCCTTCCCTCTGTTCTCTTGCTTCTTGATTTTACCAGATTCTGGTTCACCTCCTTATTCCCTGTTTATTTTCTTAGTAGCTTCAGGCAGGGGTTACTCACCCCTTGAAATAAAGTTCCTCTTTGAAAAAATTCAAATGGCTTTTTATTCCTGGCTGGACACCAACTGATAGAACATCCTACAAGTTGTGTGTGTGTGTGTGCATACATATATCTAAGTCTATGTTGGAACATGCATATCTCAACACATCAGAAATGTGTTGTAAAATCTAACTCAAAGCAGATTCAATGAGCTATCACCACTTCCAGAATGCTTTCTGGTTAGTAACAAACTGCTACAAGAATTCAATTGCTTACTTTTAATATAACAACACCTTGCAGACTTTGACACACAGATCTTCATCCTAATTAGAAAGCCTAACTCCATTTTTGCTTTCTAATCTGGGAGACCACAAGTCTTGGATATCTTTGGGCCTCTTCACTAGAAGTTGAGCAGTGCTGAGACTCCAAGGAAGAACTTCAATTCCTCTTCCTCTTCCCCCACCATCTTCTCATACTTTCAGTAGAATTCACATCATTGACCTAAATCACAAAGCTGAACAGAAACCAAGGTACGCCAAGTGTCCTGATCACTTAGTGTCATATTTCAACCATAAATAATGAAACATTTCAGAAACCCAGTCATTTGCTGATGCTGGTTGATCTTACCATTATAAAGCACTTGCTCTACTAGCATTTAACATTTGTGTGTACATGGAAACATTTGTGTGTACATGCCCAGTCTTGCCTGGACTGTAGATTAGTGCTACAAAAGTTAAAAGTATTTTGTGAGTGCTGATTTGAACCTCATCTCCAGACCTAGTCAGATGCCTATCAGTAGCATTAGCTGACATACAAAGAATGTGAGAAAAAAATCCATGTGACTTAACTCAGAAGTTTAGAAGGAAACTGTGCTGGAGGATCAGCAGGGACCTTGTACATAAGTTTCCATGAATAATAGTGACCTAGCTGGTGCTACTAGAGATAATCCTTAACCCTGCTCTGTAAGTCAGCCCCTATATTATGAACTTTAGGCCATGATCAAGTTCCTCCCGAGAAATGATATCTGATTCGAAATCAACAGGCAATATAGAGCCTCCACCCTTCTTTGACTCTTAGCTCATGATGTTTCTGTGGAGAAAACAAAACAAAAAGAGTGAATCCAAACAGAAGCTAGTTGATTCTACAGGATGTTGACTGCTGACTTTTTGATGAATTCCCTTAGCTGTAACCAAGCAATGTCTGTGAATGATGAACAGGCAGGGATCTGACATGAACATGCATTGGTATTTTCATTCACATTAACGAGTAAAAGGAAAGTGAAACAACAAAGAAAAGGTGCAGTGGAATTTATTTCATTTGTCAGTGACACAAATGACTTCTTTGCTGAATCAGGTGGTCATTTTTGAATACTAGAATATCACTCCAACTTTCAGTGGAGTAGGTACAAACAATACACTTTTAAATCAAATCTGCATGATCGTTTCCTCCCTCACTTCCTTAACTGTAGAAAAGCAACAAAAGACTAAATCATGCCCCAATTGATAGTATTTTCCCATTTCTGTGGTGTAATCTTAGTAAGTCAGCCCCAAATATCAACCATTAAACTGGAAGCTCGGTGAAAGGCTTAACACAACATCCTTGGGATTTCATTCAGGTCATAATACATGGGAAATACTCTTTGCTATATTGAAAGAATGAGTAAATTGGGCCAGGAATTTAGGACTCAGTGGTTCTGGCATCTGCCTGGCAAGCACAAGGTCCTGAGTTCAATCCTGAGTAACTACATACCACGATGCCAGGCATGGTGGCTCACGCCTAATCCCAGCACTCAGTTGGCAGAAGCAAAAGGATTACTCTGAATTCAAGACTGGCCTCGGCTACTTAGGGAGTTCAGGGCTAACCTGAACTACAAAATGAGACCCTGTGATCAAGAAGAAAATAGGAATAGCTAGAGGAAAGAAGTTCTTAAGGTATATACCTAGATGCACTTCAAAGACTCATGCAGTCATAGGTGGGACTATTCAGAGGTGGCTGCATCCAAAGCATGTGAATGTGGATTAGGGATGTGATACTGGGCTTAAGGATGCAGATAATGGAAGCTCCACCCTGAGTATGAGTGATACAGTCAATAGGCCCATAGCCTGGATGGAATACAAAGGGACAAAAAGAAGGCAGGCTGTTGCTGCTGCAGCTTGCTGCCTTCTGCCTGCCACACCATGAACTGTCTCTCCTCTGTGACATCCTTCTGCAATGTTGCCCTGCCTCAGAGCCAGCTGACTATGGACTGAAACCTCTACAAACTTCTGATAAAATAAAGCTTCCCTCCTTTAACTTTGGATATTCAGTATTTTATCTCATCAATGAAAAAATAACTACAAGCTATGAAATTGCAAAACTGAGTAATTTTGCCACTTAGCTCCATTAGGGTCTCTGGTTGAACTTGGTCTCCTCTAATGAACACATCATCAGTTCATTCTAAACTGGTGTTCTTCTTTCTCCTGTTTCTACCAATGACAGTTTGTTTTCACCCCTTGCCATCTTCATCCTGGTCTTAAGTGAACTCTTGTATCCTTAACTATTTCTTAAATGTTCAGTTCCTACATCTTTCTCTATTTCTCTAAAACATACTATGTATGATTATTTTTGTATATTTATATAATTATGCAATTTCATGTTTTTCTAAAACACCTTACAGTGCACATAATATATACATTGATAAAATATATGAATATGTAAAACTTTGTAATTTTTCTAAAACACCCTGCATACTGTATAAATGCATATATACTATGTAAATACAAAATCTTATAACCTAAAATACTCTATATACTACATATACTTCTTTGTTCATTTTTCTGTCTCTCCCCACCACAACATTATCTCTATGAAAGCAGTGATATTTTATTATTTGTGTCTATTTTATGCTCTATCTCAGCTCTTAAACAGATGCTTATTAAACAGATGAGAAAATTGAATTGAAAACTTACTCTGAACCTTGATCTGTGCCAGAAGGTGGTGATGGAAAAGATGGATGTGATTCTTACCCTTAAAGTGTGTATAGTCTAGGAAGGCTATTAAACAGAAATCACACTGAAAATTAGTGAATTACATAATAATTACATAATTATATGTAATTTTAAGGAACAATACAGGCTGATTGACTTAATCTTAGTCATAGAAGTCCTTCCTTAAAAATGCATCAGTTCTTCAGGCAGAGATTTGGTGGAAGACAGGCAGGTACAACCACAACTCCAGATTGGTGGCAGCTGACAGCTGTTACTAAGCATGCAAGAACTTGGCAAACACAGTGTTGATAGCCCTCCGTGAACTAAGTTGCTCACTGAAGAGATTTGGCAAGTCATGAATAAAAAAAATTAAACGTTGAGGACTAGACAAGATCTTCAGAAGGACTAGGCATACCATTTAGAGAAAGAGCCAAGAATAAATAGAGGGAGTTATGGTAATGGAACTTATGAAAATGTTGCAAACATTGAAAACCTAGAAATAATAGTAAAACACAAAAAAGGGCAGAGAGGGAGAAATAGTAGGAGAACAGGTAAATGTAATTTTCTCATGTTTTATAGTAAGGAATTAACAGAGTCTGTGAAAGTAAAAATACGTAGTCTGAAAAATTACAGTGGTTGTCTATTTTCTTACTGTTGAGTTTTTGATGATCCTGTTGGTACTCTGGACAAAGTCCTTCATCATTCTATAAATATTTTTCTTCTCATTTTTTACAGTCTTTTAAAGAGCAACATCTTTTTTTAGAGTTTGCTGAGTATGGTGGCACACACATATATAATCTCAGCACTTGGGAAGCTCGGGCAGGAGGATCAACGCGTTTGAGGTGACCCTAGATGACTGTGTGTTCAATGCCAGCCTGAACTGCATAGAGACACTGCCTCAAGAAACATGTAAAGAGCTTTCATGGCAGTTAATGGTTATTGTCAAATGAATGAATAGCTGCCTAGCATATTAGTAAATCACTCTTCTTTTTTAATTTATTTTCATTAGTATATGTTTGCAAAACTTAATAATTACATTCATTGTGAGGAGTTGGTGCATGTGCACAACAACTCTTCATTTGCTTTTTGTCCCCGACTCCTTCCAACCTTCCTTCCATCTCTTGGTCCTCTCTCCATTTGCAAAACCTCTAATTCTATTTGTTTTCTCTCAGATGTTTTTCACTGCTGTCTATCCCTTCTCAGTCCATCTCTAGTTCCCATTCCCATTTGAAGAACATGTCCTTATTTCCTATTATCTGTCTTTTATCTATTATATTATTTTTACTTATATTTTGGGTTTCTCACATAAGAGAAGCCCTATGATATCTAAATGTGTGTGTGTCTGATTTATTTCACTTAACATCATGGTCTCAAAGTACGTCCATTTTCCTTCAAACAACTCAAGAAGGTGACACCATGCAGGAGGCTGGCACCCCAGAAGGAATGGAAAAGGGAGAAAGGAAGAAGCGGGAGTGTGTTCAAAAGCTCCACTCTGCTTCACAGGTGCATCTTTTGCTACTGCCATCACCTGTCTCCAGGCTCCAGCTTCTTTGCCTTTCAAGGGTGACTCACAGCAGGGTCTCTGCAGGGAACTTCCAAGTCTTCCATCATAGACTGTCTAAGCCCCCTTGATCCCTCTTGTTCACAGCTTCCAGCTTCTGGACTTAGCAGCTACAAGATCTTTAGGCTCTCAAGCACGAAGAGGCCCTTGTGGGCTCTACCATCCTACCAAGTAAATCTCCTTCTGTAATTCAATTTTCTGTTCCTCTAGAGAGCCCTGACGTCCAAATGGAAACAAAGATTTCAACAACAGGTAGTGCTAAACAAACTGTAGATTAGACATATCAAGAAGAGTCATACAGCAATAAAAAAAAAGAGTAAAAAGAAGTGGGTGGCAACCTAGATAGATCTCAGTATTATGCAGTCAATTAAGCCAGACCAAAAATGTACATACAATTGAATCAATTTACATAAAACTCTAGAAAACTCAAAAACAATCTGCGGTTGCAGAAAGCACATTTTTGTGGTTGCGAAGGGGAAAGAGAAGGGTGAAAGCAAAGGATTTACAAAAGCGCATGAGAAATTTTGGGATGAGAAAGGTGTGTTCACTCTCTTGAATGTAACATTGGTTTTACAGGTGGGTACAAGTCTGCAAGGCCTGTGTACTTCAAGTATGTGCACTTTGCTGTATGCCAATGTAGCTCAGCTCTTAAAACAGGAGGGATCTATTACTATTGTGCCTTTCTTAACTTTAGAGGGATTTTCTAGGAACCAATATTACCTGAACTGAAAAAACAACTGAAGTTTAGTTCTTTCGTTTTCATCTTACTCCTATATGAACTCAAATAAATGTAAAATATTTCAGTGCTGTACATGATATCTCATTTTAACATAGGTTTGAGAATTGATCCTATTTACCTTTTTATTAAATAATACATGTGAAAATGATACATATATAATTTCTAAATCAGTTGGTACAATGCATTTGTATATATAAATGTATATAGACATAACACATACATTAATATGTAGAGTATATACATAACTATACATACCTATGCAAATGTCCACATGTTTATGTGTTTATATCTTATACATTTTAAATATATATATTTCATATGCATATATAAATAAGATTTGAAATAATGTTAAAAGTAAACAACTATTAGTAGTGTGTTAATATTTTTGTCTTGCTTTTGCGACAGGATCTCACTATATAGTTCAAGCTGGTCTTGAACTCACTGTGCAGCCCAGACTGGCCTCAAAATCGCTTGACCCCCCTCCCCCCTTCTTCAGCCCATTGAGTGTTGGAATTACAGACAGATGATACAGGGTTGGGTAGGCTAATCGTTTTTAAACTATCTTGAATTCGGTTGCTAAACTTTTCGTCAAGCATACTTTTTGGGATAAAGAATGCAGTTATTCCATGATTTTGAAGAAGGGGCAATAAGTGAGGGGTGGGCCGAGTGGATAGAGGGAGAATTTCTGCAATGGAGGACTCCCGGGAGTAGCCTGAAGTAAGAGGGGCTTGGTGTGAAAACAAACAGAAACCTCAGAGCGGGCAAGGCACACAGAGAGGTCCTATGGGATCTTGCAAGCTGCCTTGAGGATTAGGACTCTAAGTTTGAGATGAAGAAATATGATTTGTAAAGTTAAAATGTCATTATTCTAGAATGTAGTGAGGCGACTGCTGTTTTACAGTGGTTTAATACAATTATCATTTCTAGTAAAGTCAGTTTAAAAGTAAGAATGTAAAACATATTAAGGGTTTCCCTTCCATGAGCTGGTTATTTTCGGTCCTGTGGACGCAGCTATGCAACCTGCACATCCGCCCTCGCTGGCATCTGCTGCCCTAAAGTGGGCTCTGATCTTAGCCATGGTTCTACTGCCATCAAGAGACTAGAGACACATATGCAAATGTGCGTTTTTGTGCCTCATGTGAAAAGCAAGCTTTGATTAGTTATAAAGGAAGAGCTCCTCATTGAAGATGGCAGTGTTTGGGAAAAAGAGAGGGAAAAAATGCAAAATTAAGCACAGTTGAATTAAGTTTATAAGGGAACTGAAGACAGACCAAACAGCAACAAAAAAAGCAAGACAGCAAGAGAGCAAGAAAGAAAGAAAGAAAGAGAGCAGGAAAGAGAAAGAAAGAAAGAAAGAAAGAAAGAAAGAAAGAAAGAAAGAAAGAAAGAAAGAAAGAAAGAAAGGGAATGAAAGAAAGAAAGGGAATGAAAGTGAGAATAAAAGAAAATGAAGAAAAGAAATAGTAACCAACCTGGGATCATTCCTTCAGGCGCCTGTTTGTCTATAATTATTTGGCTCAACGAGTCTGGGTACCAGGCATGGACCCCACAGGGCATGGACTAGACCATCACTGTGACCAATTAGTTTCCCCACACGCCTGCTCTGCCCCCTGTTTCATCACCTCAGGTCATGGACTCCAGCTTTTCACACCACCTCAGATTGTTTTACCATAAAATGGAGCAGAAATATTTTTTCTACCTTGGGAGACTGCTTTTGAAAATTTGCATAATTTACTTGAAGGAAGCCAGAATGTCAATATTTAAAATAGAATTCTTAGTTCAGAGCTAATGTTTTTTTGCCTTTCCCAGTTTGTCAATAAAAGAAAATTTGCTAAGGGTTTACTCTGGTGTTCAAAAAGCTCTGTTCAAAGTTCAAAGTGGTAAAGGACAATAAAATACGTTTTTGAAAGTTCTCTTTCATGAAAATTCACAACTACTGGCCTTCAAAAGACAATATTTTAAAAATTAAAAGGTGAAGAACATATTTGCAGTACATATATCTCACAAAGGACCATACCTAGAAAATATAGAGTTCCTATAACCCAACATAAACAACCCAGTTTCTAAAAATGAGGTAGAGATATGCACACACACACTTTACAAGAGAAGGTATATACATTATCAGTCAGCACATGAAAGATGTTCAACATTATTCACCTTTATCCATAATTAGATACCACTAGACATTCATTGGAATGACAAAGAGTAAGAAGACTGCCAGTTCTGAGTGTTGGCAGATCTGTGGAACAACTCATTTAATTGCTGGTGGTAATATAAAATTATTGAATCCCTTTTGAAAGTAGTTTCTATAATCCCAGCTATCCAGGAAACTGAGGCAATAGGATTGTAAAGTCAAGGCCAGTGAGGAAATCTAGAGAGACTCAGCCTCAAAATTTTAAAGAAAATTTTAAGGGTTGGGTAAGTGGTTTAGCACTCCCTACAAAATTAAATATATAGTTACCATGTGCTCTACCACACTTTCCTAGGTATATACACAAGAGAAATAAGAACATGTATACATAAGGACTTATTCACAAATGTGTAGTGAAATTTCATTTATAAGCAAAGTAAATGTGCATTATGCTAGTCATATTATAAAATACTAGTGAACCAGGAAGAAAAAGAATGAACTTTTAACAGTGTGAATGAATCTCAAAAGCATTATGCTGAGTGCACCAGTCATCTTTCCTGTTGCTGCACACAATACCAGACACAGTTAAAGGATGAAAGGTTTAATGTGGCTCATATCTTAGGAGGATTTAGTCCGTGTAAACTGCCTCCCACACAGAAACATAATGATGGAAGGTCATAGTGCAACAAAGCTGCTTAGTTCCTGGTACCTGGAAAGTAAAGCAGGGAAACAGTTGCAGAGAGGAGAGGATGAGGGACTGGTATGGTACCCAAGGTCATACCTCCAGAGTCACACCTCCATGACCTACCCATAAGTATACTTTACAAATCCCCAGGAACTTCAAAACAATCAAGTTGACATAATCAAGCTTAACCATCACACCAGGTGGAAGAAGTCAAGCACAAAATACTGAGATCAACTTTAGCTAAAACTCTAGAACACATGAATACAATTTATAGTGACAGAAACTATTCCATAATTGGTTAGAGCTGGAGGAGAAGGGAAGCTGACTAAGAAAGGACCAAAGAGAACTTTTGGGATGATGAAATGTGTTGCATTTTGATTGTGATATTGGCTACATGGGTGTGTAAATTTGTCAAAGTTATTGAAATGTATGCTTCAAATAGGTGCGTTTTATTATATGTGAAGAATATCTTAATAAAATTGATTTAACTTTCTAAAAAATAATCCTTACACCAAGGGATTAGTGAGTCTAAGAAGTATTATATCCTTCGGCATTTTATTCTAAATTATAGCAATTTGAGGAGGGGGTGAACTTTCTAGTAGGAAATCTTAACGCCTGTTCTAATATTAACATACTTTCTATATTAATGTTACCATCAATCAAATCTCAATCTATAAAGTGACAAAGATGCTAAGTAAATCAAGTTGCATGCCAAGACCTGCTACTGACATCTTGACTATTCTTCATAATGTCATCTGCCTTCAAACAAATCACATTTTGTCCTAAGAGGTACTATTCATAATATTTGTGCCACTAGTTTTACATTTACTGTGCACACTGGCTGATGGCAAGGTTTTTTAAGCTTAAGAGTCCTAAGTGACATTTGAAAAATATCTGAGATGAAAAATATTGTCGATGAATAATTTCCTTAATCAGCATAATCCCCAAGAAATTGATTATCACAGTTTATAACTGCTTCATGGGGATATTTTTAAAATCTTGGGCTACTGTCAAAATATACCTGTTATAAATCATCATTTATATTATAAAAATTAGTAATAAAAAGCTATTTTTCATATCCTTTCTACTCAAATTACTTCTAATTACTGTCACTCATTCTATTGTCAGATTTCTTGCATTACCTTTTATGACACATTTGAGCTCTGATGTACCCAGAGGAGCAAGAATACTTGTATTGCTGCAAACGCAGGATAGAATTTTATAGACCTTCCTCATCCAAAAATGGCAGTGTTTCTGCACTGCCATAATCCTTAGCTGGTTCATTCTGAAGGTGCAGATTTTAACCCTGTTACCTGACACTTGGTAGAAAGGCCCCCAAATCTCCTTTGGTCTCCTTTGGCTGCATTACAAGGGAACCTAGAAATCTCATTCTCTCTCTCTCTCTCTCTCTCTCTCTCTCTCTCTCTCTCTCTCTCTCTCTGTGTCTCTGTCTCTCTCTGTCTCTCTGTCTCTGTCTCTGTCTCTCTCTGTCTCTCTGTCTCTGTCTCTCTGTCTCTGTCTCTGTCTCTCTCTCTCTGTCTCTCTCTGTCTCTGTCTCTCTCTGTCTCTGTCTCTGTCTCTCTCTCTCTCTCTCTCTCTCTCTCTCTCTCTCTCTCTCTCTCTGGGTATGAGTGTGTGTTTGCTTGCGCAGTACCTAGGAAAACAGTGACACAGATGAATTACTATCCTTTAAAGCTCACAAATCTCAAGTTCCTCCCTAAAGCGAAGAAGGGACCGTGGTCTACCTTGAACTTACTGCAATCTTCTCAGTATAGGTTTCATTCTTGCTAGAGTGCCAGTCATCACATTCCTAAAGGAAACACAACAGGAAAGTGGCTGCTATGAGGTACTGTTGGAAAAGTTTCACATGACACGAAGAAAATCTAGGCTGCTAACACTGGCACAAGAGACAGGAGTTTAGAGCCCTCAGGGTCACTCCAAATTCTGGGGAGTGACTCCTATCTGGCTCACTAAGATGAATGCCTCTTCATATGTCTTGCCAAGTCAGTGGACCACAGTGCCACAAAGTTTCTCGTCCTCCTCAGATTCATAGGTTGAAATTCTAACCTTAATGTGCTGACTTTTGGAGGTGGGGAGTGTTTGAGAGGTGACTGCATTATGAGAGAGGAGCTCCCATGAACGGGATTAGAATCTTATGAATGGGCTCTTACCCTCAGCTGGGTAAGCATACAGGAAAAGACTCCAACCATGAACCAGAGAGCAGATCTTCTCCAGGCCACCTCTTTGACTTTTGACTTCCCAGAACTGTGAGAACTGTGAGACACACATTTCTGCTCTTTGTACGCTTCTCAGTGGTATTTCGCCAAGACTACCAAGCAGAGTAAGACCTCCATGATGCATGAATGCAAAGGAGAGCAGTGGCTGTGTACAGAGAAATCGCCCAGAGGACAGATTCGGTCCAAGAAAACAAGGCGAATGTGGTGCTGGGAACCGAAAGGAGTGACAATGGATTATGTATATTTTACAGGGAAAAGGACAGGACTTGGCCTGATATGAAAGGTGAACAGGGTAAATAATCAGATAACTTGGTCCTGAGTGACTATGAAGATGGATGTAAAAGTGACAAGATTTGGAAAGCCAAGAAAGGAAGACAATTTTTGTTTAAAGATGATTGCCCATTTCTTCATTAATGCATTGAATTTTCCATCACAGTGAGACAGCCAGAAAGGGGCATTAGGCAACTGGAGATAAAGGCCAGGATTTTAAAAGACAATCATTCCACATTGACCCAAATGTGTAGACATGACCTTGAAACAGGGAGACTCATTTTTTTTTTGTGGAAATCTGTGAGTCTTTTCTCTAAAACTGTATTTGTACAAAGTACAAAGAAATTGTATTCACAAATGTAAAGAAAAAAGGCTATGTCATTCAGACTACAGGTCTAAAATGTCTCTAATCCTGTTAATTTCTCATTCATCCTAAAGAGGATATAGAAAATGGGCTGAGAAGAGATTGCTTCCCTGTGCAATTCCTTTTATGTTTCCAGATATCATCATCATCCGAAGGGATTTATTTACTGCCAAATTAACCTGGAGCTCTATCAGGTAGTACACAGAGATAACAGCACAGATGTGATTCCTGCCTTCTAAGCTGGCTTCTACACAAATAGGTAAAGTATTTACAGATGGAATAAAAATTATGAAACAATGCAAAAATAATAAGTGAGTGTGCCCATCATCTATAGGTTGAAAGTACTGGAAGAAAAATGAGACAGTATTATATTAGGGACAGTATATTATTATTATCATCATCATTACTATTATTGTTAGAGATAGTACATTGGGGCTAGATTACTGAGAGCCTGCCATATAATAACACAATATAGTACAGAGAGCATCATAGTGTGAGAATGATGTGTGGGGTCCCCATTACACCTCAGAGGCACTGCTCAATCTTGATGAATCAGTCCAACTCACCTCTGTCTGCTAAATGCCACTGGCATCTATGAAAGGAAAAGCTCAAATGCTGCCTGAGTTTTACCTCAATAGGTTGGCTCCTCTGGTTGGATCTGCAAATGGCAAAATGAAAGCAATGTAAGTCTTAACTTCAGAGAACTTAAAGAAAAAACTAGTAGAAAGGAATATATCAGTATATTATTGATTAGATGCAATAAAAATTCTAATAAAATTTGTCTTAAACAACAGGTATTATATCATCTGTTTTGTAAAGGTCTCAAGATAGAAGGTTTTAGATAGAAGGTTTTAGGGTTAGCTAATTCAGCGGCCCCATGTCATCATACAGGACCCAGCTTCGTTTTCGTTTTTTTTTTTTTTTTTTTTTTTTTTTTTTTTTTTTTTTTTTTTTTTTTTTTTTACTGTTTTTAAAACAGTACATACTTACTCAGTATGTTGCTGTAGTCTTCAAATTTATCTTCACTCATGGGTAAAAATAGCTGCCATAGCTCCACCCATCACATCTTGATACAACCAAAAAGTGAAGCTGTGAGGTAAATAAGGAACAAGCCCTGACACACACACAAATAACTCAATGGATGTTAGCTTTAATTTTTCTGTTATCTTATGTAATACTATCTTGCTCCAAAAAGACTGCTTGAATTATTTTGCTAGAGTTCCCATAATCAAATATCACAAACCAGGTAGTTTAAATAACAGAAACTGTCTCATAGCTACAGAGGTTAAAAGTCTTAAATCAAACAACAGGTTGTCCCTTCTAGGAGCTGGGAAGAACTGGCCTGTTCTAGCCTCTTTTTGACTCACATATGGTCATCTTCTTCCTATGTTGCTTCACCTGGTCTGCCCTCTGTGTTCAGCTCTCTCTTCAGTGGTTCTTTCCTACAAGGGAATCAGTAACATTGGATTACGGGCTCTTCCTACTTTAGGATCATCTCCTCCTTGCCAACTACACCTTGATGACCCTACATCCAAATTTGTTCCTGTGGTGGTGTTGGCATCGCAACATACGAATTTGAGGCCATGGTTGGGAGTCTGGCATCTCAATTCAACCAGCCACACAGCTGTGGTTTTCTTTACTGGTTTTTGTTGTTGTTTTTGTTGTTTTGTTTTTTTTTTTTACCTGATGTCACTTGTTAGAGTAAGAAAAAAAAGTGAGGAAATAAAAATGTGGCCCAGTGTTCAGTGTTCCGGGCCTCCCTACTTAGTAGCAAATTCTCATTCTCTTTCAACCAACAGGTCTATTTTGACCCGCATGGAGGAGAAAGTTGTATTGGAATTTTGCATATATTGATACCTTTCTGTAAAGAATTATGTTGTTTTCCCCTTGCTTTATTTTTGTTACTCTTTCCCTTCCCAGCTTCATTTTTTTTTTTTTTGCTTGTCTTTTTAAGAGATTAGGAAGAAAAAAAAAAAACACTACTGTATTCCTTTGCATTTCCAAGCACGGGAAGCTGGTGAGTGCTTTCTCGCCCTGTCATTGGGCTTTCCTTCTCTTGAAGCTTCTGCGTGGAACTTAGTCCTGGCTGATGTGGAACACCAAGTAAAATGGTATTTTTCAGCCACTCACAGCCTCCCGTGGGTGTGGAGGGCTTTGAAGGCTATTCTAGGCAGGCTGAGGGAAACACAGGATGGCCTGTCCAGCTTTCACAGAAGGCCGCGGTCACTCCACACTTGGCTTGGAGGGAAGCTGTTTGGAAGAGAGTCCCGGAATTCATTTCCAGACAAAGATGAACGTAAGGGGACGAAACGGGAACCATCGCTCTTGCTCTCGAGCAGGACCGCAAGCTTCTCTTGCTTGTGGCAAACCGAGAAGTTGTCTCGCCTCAGCTCGTCGCTTCCCCCTGTTTACGTCTCCGTTTGTCTGTCTGCTTCATCCACCAGACCTTCTCTGAGAGACCAGAGATTTTTAATTCTGTCGCCCCGAGCCTCCCAACCCAGAGCCTTCTGCACCGGTGCACGCAGCATGTTCTCTGCCCCCACTCGGGGGGTGAGAACTCGGCACCCGCTGGCCGCTCCACAGCCTCCCCCGCGTGGCCACTGATGGCCCCCAGCTGCCCGGCCCCAGACAGGGGTGCCATCCTCACCTGCTAGCAGAGCTGTCTGAGAACCAAATTAAACGCTTTTTCTTTCTTTTTTAAATGCTTACCATTAATATTGAAGGAGAAAAAAATTCTTTTAAAAAAGTCTCAGCATCTCCGACAGTGTGTTCCATGAGTTTCCTGGTGGGAGGTGATGAATACATTTTTTTAACTGACTAAAAATGGTTAGCCACAACACCATGAAAATATCTCAGAATGTTTTAAAATGAAAAAAAAAAAAAGCTCTGTGACATAGAAATAGCAGTGGATGGTGAGGGGTCCAGGGGTTGCTGGCCGCTTTGAAGGGGAGACGTTATTCTTCTGTGGACCTCCCTCATGATTCCCACACCAATTTCCAATGACTTTTAAAAAAATTAAAGCCTCTCGAGGTTCAGAGGGGAAAAACATGGGACCATTTGTTATTCTTCTGGACACAGATGATTCCAACTGAGGGAGTACATTAAAATGTTTCAAGCAATAGCCTTTGAAATACAGCAATAGATTCTTACCTATAACCAATTCTCCCAAATGTGGACCCCACCACCTGGTGCAGAATCCCTTTTGTGATGCTGCAGGTTGCCAGCATCCTCACTGGGCACCCTTTTAAGTAGTAGAATTTACCCAGAGCCTGCACTGATGTTGAACAACTACTCATACCACACACAGATCTAAGCATAAAATTATGACAGACAACATCATTCTAAAAAACTTCTCCTATTTTAAACTTTCCTGTCAAAAAGTGGAGGAAAATCTACTCCTTTGCTATATATTCCCAGAGAGAGGAGGCCTAACATTGGATTGTAAAGTGCTTTGTCTCCCTGAAGGGGTGGATTTCAGTGGATCAAGCTGGAAACCAAAATGACTTGAGCCTAATTTACAAGCTCCACTTGGAGGTGTGAAGGAGTCCTAAGTCTATTAGTTCACACAGCCCTGAATGAAGTGTGAATTTTATTGTTCCAGTTGTTAGTGAAGTAAATTATTTCACTGGAGTGCAGATTCTTCAGGATTATCTTCTTTCTTATCCCGGTAGTGCCATGTTCCCTCTTGATACTCAAGAACCAGCCCACTCAAGGTCCTTTGTTTGTACATCTTTCTAGATATTCCTCTGTTGTGGCCAGCCCTTTTATTATTTATTTAATCCCCCCTTGTTCCTTATTTGGGGAGAAGCTGCTCAGGGCTTGGGAGTTTCTCTTGAAGGAGACTGAGGTGGGAGTGGAGGTGGGAAGGTGTGGAAGAAGAAGAAGAAGAAGAAGAAGAAGAAGAAG